>CAJNDT010000757.1:710227-879792 GCA_905221615.1 Symbiodinium sp. CCMP2592 | reverse complement strand
GCGCGAGTTTCTTTCCTACTTTGCCGGACATGAAGGCCAAGTGGACCTTCGACTTGTCGTCGGACGCAGACACCACGGCTGGCCTCGGCGACAATGTGCCGCAGGGCACCCCGTCGGTCCGGAGTGCATAATGCACTCTCTCCTGGTAGTTCAGTGTGTCTTGAGTTTGGGGTTGACTTTACTCGTTGTTCTGTCCAGTTTGTTCACTCGAAAAGCACAATGTCGTTCGCCTCGCCGTTCGACCCATTGTGTCTGAGTGAGTGGACAGGCACGAGTTTCACTGGGGCCGTGAAGCCGGCAACTTGCAAGCTGCATAAAAGAATACGTGCGATGAATGGCTGACTGCAATAATGACTTCCTTGCGGTGCCTTGCAGTATGTGCTACATACATGTTGCAGAAGAACACAGACCCATGACACGTGGTGTGAGCACTGCCTTGCGACATCAGCGATTCGTTGCCGCTGTCTTTGGGCTTCCAGAATAAAAGCTGCATGCCTGCAGAGCCTCCCTTTCTCTTGGTTTGGCAGATGTCACATATACTTCCTGGGACATAGCCTATAAAGTTTTGCTACATTCGTTCACCAGAAACAGACTGTAGAATTGATCCACTCGCTATCAGATGCTGGAGCCCGCTTCTGCCGATGGACCCTCTTCTTCAGGACCTCCAGCTTTTTTCAGCTCTGCGTCGGACAAGCGTCGGACAGTTGCATTTTGCATTCCCTGCGGGACACACGGAAGCCTCAAGGGCGAGAGCTACAAGTTCAAAGAGCCGCAGACCAAGGTAACGGATGGACATCGTTTTTGGCACATGCGTTGGTTTGTGGACTTCCTCGGAGGACACGAGTCTCGAAATTTCCTCGCAGGCAGTGTGTCGACGTTCAGGAACAAGCTCTTCACGATTGCATGGCCCTGCTGGACAGACACGGAGGACGCTCTGAAAAAAGAGATCGAGTCGCACTTTCTCCAGAGTTCGTTCTCCCTCCTCAAGCAGCAGGAGCACGCTGCAAACGCCGAGAAGAAGGGCACCAAACGAAAGGCAACCTCGCAGCAGATGCAGGACGACATGGAGGACGACAACGAGCAAGCGGACAATGAGGAGCACACGGGTGACCAGATGGAAGAGGTAGCAGCTGGACGAAGCACACGTTGTACAGAGTTTGCAACGTCGAGCTTTGCAACGATTGTTCTTTTGCATCAATGGCACCAGGGTATGCGCAAAGATGCCAAATGGAAGAAGCCGGCAGAGGAGGTATCCAAGCTGGCCGGGGAGTTGCTTCAAGGCCTCGCTTCCTTGTTCCTGCAGACCCCGCAGGACTTCTCATTCACGTGGGACGGAAACACTCTGGTGCTGCCGTTCAAAGGAGGTTCGCTGGACGTGGACGAGGTTGTACTGCAAAACAGTTTACTTGCTAAAGTACTACACCGCGATCGTTCCCGATTCATGGACGTGCTGCAGGATGTGAATGTGGACTGCACCCGTCGGACAATTGGAGACACTCGCAAGTCATCTAGTTTGAGGACGAAGTACTACTTGTTGGCGGCTTTGGCACGTGCCATGGATTCGTCGGACGACACGCATTCCTGCTGGACATCTTTGAATGTGAAGCAAGTGATGCAGCTTAGGAGAGAGGTTTCGATTCGAGGGTTTGGAGGGTTTGAAGGGTTTGGAGGGTTCCGGGGTTTTAAGATGTAGGGTTGTGTCTTGAAAGCCCGAAAATTGATATTCCCCCTGTTGTTTCAGGAGCACCTCCGGATATCGTCGGTCGTCCACGAGTTTTCGACAAGAGGTTGCGAGTTCATCGAATGCCACACGCAGGACACTTACCTCCACATTGCAAGGACATGCGTTCACCGTGCAGGACAGCAGCGAACAGCAGGACGAACAAAAGATCAAGAAGCACGCTTCTATGGACGCACACAGGCTAGCACGCATGGAGCGATACGCCTATGTCACGCAGGGCAAGTCAGATTTCCTCTCGACGGACATTTTGTGCGTGGTGGCAGATGCAGTGCACGTGGGAAGTGACGATTGGCTGAACATCATGGTGTACAACCACACGACGGACAAAGTTTGGGTCTGCCCGCCGCAGGCGCTTTTTTTTGTTAAGCAACACATATTTCTGAGGCGTTTTAGGCAAGAGGCGAGGTACGTCAGAGCCTTGCTTAAGTTGACCTTTTTGGGTGCCGTTTTCGTAGCTTCTGGGTCCGACCAAAATCGTTTTTCCGAGGGGAGGTACACGTATCCCCGCTCAGGCTCGGTTTGGGGCGGAGTCTTTCTATTGTATTTTATATAAAGATAGGTACACGTATCCCCGCTGACCCCTGGGTTTCGGGATTGGCCTGATAAAGGCTCCCGGCCGCCCTTCTACTGATGAGTAGGTACGCACAGCCTTGCTTAAGTTGACCGGGTCCCGGGTGGAGGCCGAGGAACGCATTTCGGCCACATTTTGGCTGCATTTCGGCCCCCAAAAAGGTACGCCAGATCCCCGCTTAAGTTGACCGGCCGGTCCCCAAAAAAAGGGCCCCTGGGTGATTATATGGTAACAACCTCTGTCGTTTGTTTTGCATGCTGTTGCTGACAAGCTCTTCCTCTAAGCTTTGCTTCACATTTTTCTCTGTGTAGTCAGACCACGCAGCAGGTCCAGAAATCGTCCGTCTTGTCGGCTGAGCAGTGGAAAGCTATGTGGAACAAGGCTTCCAAGAAGTTCCTCGGGATCGAGAAACCCGTTGGACCTGGTCATGCGGAGGACCGGCTGGCCACACTGTCTTGGATGCAGGACATAAACCACGGCTTGCGACCCATTGGCTGGACTTTTGGCTGCTGCCAGAGCACGCCGGCCGGCCCCGCGGAGGACGACACGAAGGCTAAACGTGCACCGATCATGATTTTGTGCACCGACCAAGAAGCAACACAGCTGGCGGCTGTCTCCTTCTTGAGGAACAAAAAGAGCCTCTGGATCGAACACGTCTCGGACCCCGCCCACAGGTCGCACAACGACGTGGCTTTGGCCTTGTCGGCCGCTGGACTCCTGAAGTTCTGCACATGGTGCATCTCGCTGTACAACATCAGGTATGGACCCTGGCAGAAGGGCTCGTGGGCGTTGAAGATCCAGCAAGCCGCAAATCGCATGAAGGACAACATGGACCCCTCGGACCCGATATTGCTCCTTTTCTTCCCGGACATTCTGCTGGACGCCGGCCTCTCCCCCCTGGACGACAACACGGAGGAGAAACGCAGGTCGTTTTTGCAGACATTACCCGACATGGACTGCATCCGCATCAAGGGCACGAAGGCCAGCAAGAGTCGGTTCAATTCCCTGACGACGGCCCACAGCGCGCTGGACAAAGAGTGGTCGGTCTTGGCTTTAGTTCTCACGGTGGTCTGCTTGGAGCACAACTGGGCAGTTTCCACTAAGGACCTCTTCTCGCAGGACAGCAACCAGGCCCGTGCCTCGGTTCCATATGGTGGAAGCAAGTCTTCTGCCATACAGGAGGCCAAGCAAGGCATGGACCAGGAGCGGAAGGGCAGCGCGAACAGTCTACACTTAATGACGAAGTTCGTGATCTCGCAGGACAACAAGACGACAGCCAGGATGATGTTCCAGGTCTTGCAACCCGAAGAGCTTCGTTGTTCGCTCATGCTCAAGCAGCTGCGTTCCAAAGGCATGACGAAGGACTACTACTCTGGCTGGGCACACTGGTCTTGGATGAGCACTGCAAAGGACCACGTCAGGACTTTGTCGAATTTGGAAGGTTTATCTCGTGTCGGCCTCGACCTGACACTGGCACGCGCACAACCCCCGGAGGAGACAGAGCTTGTCTGGCAGGACTCGCTCGCAGGCCAAATGACGCAGTTGACACTACAGATCCTGCGGCTGCGGGCCGGGGCACAGCTGTACCATACTGGAGGTTTCGGTGCGACCGCAGGACTAGTCCATGCTGAAGAGCAGTTCCGTCGGGCAAGCTTGGATTTTTTCAAAGAGATGCAGTCTTGTATCCAGGACACGCACAGTGGTGGTTCTCGTATGGCAAAAAAATTGCTCGAAGGTCATTTCTCCCAAGGGCCGATTAGTCGGTACATCCTCGCCGATCTTTGCACTACCCGGTTTCAGAGCCTTACGGAGGACGTTGCACACGTATTGACCAGCATTTGGTCGGGCCTCTTGAACACGAAGATCATCGAAGACTGTAATAAAGTCCAGCGCGAGGCCGAGCAACGACATTCGTCTTCGAAGGACTTGGGTCGTTTGGACGGATGGAAGGCTGTGACCCAACAGGCCGTGGTCAAGATGTACGAGAGGGTGGAGGCACTGTCAACGGAGCTCTACCACACGCCGGCAGCGTTTGACGTGGCCAAACTTTTCTGCAAAGACACCGAGAAGAAGAAGATTCAAGCAGTTCGTCGTCGTTCCGATTCGTCGGTCAGCACGCAGGTCAGTGCCTCGGAGGTGCAGGAAGCACAGCTTCTTGCAGACGTGACGAAGACGAGGGACTGGGTCTCCCACAACCACGCCGAGGAACAGGAGGTTTTGGCTGCCTTCAGTTTACTGATGAAGGCGTGGAGGGCCAAGCGATGGTCGCTTTGTGAAGAAGGTTGGTGCTCTGGACTTTTGCCCGAAGGACATGTTGTACTGGCAGGTGCAGACACGTTGTTCATCGTTCGGACATACCGTTTGGCTGCACTCGCATGGCCCGGCAAGATCGTTAAGGACAAGGACCATGAGTTTTTCGAATTCAACATGGGCGTTCGGTCTCTCTTTTGGATGCACAGCACATCTTTGGACTTGGAAGTGTTGCGGCTGCGAGTTGTTTCACCTCTGCGTGCCTCGGCTGCAGTACAGTTGAACATTGTCAGCCCGACACGGACATTCTCTACATATATATTCGTCCTATAATGAGTGACGATGATTGATTGACACGGAAGGCTTCTCCGGTTCAGATTGTAAGTTTCGGCCCGGGGGGGGGGTAGCACTGAAGCTATTTTTTATGGGTTTCTGAACAACTCAGGCGATTCGACAGTCAAGGATTCGAAGTTTCACAGAGTTAGGTTGAGTAGCCCAGGATGGCACGTGCGTCGAGGTTTTGGGTATTGACGAAAGGAGGGTGTGGTTGTGTGTACTGCTACCACTTTTTTGGCCATACTACTAGTGCTAGTACTAGTGCTAGCAGTAGTATTAGTAGTAGTAGTAGTAGTAGTAGTAGTAGTAGTAGTACTAGTAGTACTAGTACTAGTAGTAGTAATACTACTACTACTACTAGGACTGTTGCTGAGATTCCTTCTACTACTGTAAACTACTGCGATTGCTTGTAGTAGTAGTACTACTACTACAAGTACTACTAGTAGTAGTAGTAGTAGTACTACTACTACTACTACTAGTACCAGTTCTACTACTCCTACTACTAGTATTACTACAACTTCTTCTACTACTACTACAACTACTACTGCTACTACTGCAACTACTAGTAGTAGTAGTACTACTACTAGTAGTAGTACTACTACTACTACTAGTACTACTAGTACTATCACTACTACTACTACTACTACTGCTACTACTACTACTACCACTACTACTACTACTACTACTACTACTACTACTACTACTACTACTACTACTACTACTACTACTACTACTACTACTACTACCCTTTTCGAGTCTTTTTACCAGTCTTCCTAGTGATATCACCGCTTTTTACTGACCAGGCGCAAAACTTAACGATTGCGATCATTTTTTACTAAGAGTGTTGCTGCCGCTACTGCTACTGCTGAGGTCGTTCCACGCAGGGCAGCCACCTCAACAACGGCATCGTGTTTTTGGTGGACAAGAAGATGGGCACGTTGGACTTTCACGCCGAGCAGGGCTTCGCTGCCTGTTCTGAGGCTTTGTTGCGCAGGTTGTGCCAGCACATGGGTTGGACCGCCACCCAACCCAAATCAGGTGTGGACGCAGGACATCAGCTGGCTGTTGCCGCCATGCTCAACATGGACAACTCGTTGGTCGAAGAGGACGTGGTTCAACGAATCCTGGCAAGGCATCAGACTGACAAGTGGATGCCGGAGGTCGACGACAAGGACTTGGAAGCCGTCGTTCGGGACACGCTGCTCATTGGCGAGCAGGACAAGGCCCTCAAGGAGCTCAGTGCCCGTCGGTCCACGGTTTCGGCCAAAAGTCTACGACCCAAGGTATGCACGATGTACAAGAACGCCGTCTCGGACCTGGACAAGGACTTTTGGAAGGCCGGACAGGACACACGCCGACGCAAGACTCAGAAGGCCGAGAAGGACAGCAAAAAGCTAAAGCAGCAGTACGACCGGGTGTACGCAAAGCTGAATGCCACGACGGACGAGCTTGTGAAGAGCATGGTTCCTGATACTGTACAGGTTTGGACGGACCCAAAGAATGGTCGTTGGAAGGTGTCGTACAAGACAGCTGTAGTCAGCATTACACGTAGTATTTCATGGACACAAGTAGGTGAAGCTGCCGCCGGTCGAGCCTGTGTAACACAAGGTTGGTCATGGGTGGAGCACCACGAAGGACGTGATCCACCCGAAAACTTGCAGGAGCGATTGACAAGGTTCGACTCCTGAGTTCACTCGGACTTGACATGCCCGTGATTGGACTTTTTCTCCTCGTAGCACATCGTCGTTCAGCATCGATGCACACATTCGTCGGGCCCAAAAGAGGATTATTCCGCTTTGCACGCGTGTTTGATCCGTGCAATTGATGCTTCTAGTCAGACTTCTGTAATGCACTGCTACGTGTGTGAGACAGTGGCGGTGATGTGGGTTCAAGTTCAGGAGCATGTCGTCCATGCATTGAGCACGTATTTTAAGTAGGCCAGACATGTACTGATATGGCGAGCCAACGCGCCCTCACTCACCTTCTGTGTAACTTTCCCCACGGACACACAAGATAATGAGTAGTCATGTAGCGCAACTGGAAATTGTACCAGAAATGTTTGTACTTGAAACCTAGGTTGTTATTCTCGGTGGGAGTCCATGAGAATTCAGTTTTGTTGAAATAAATGGAACGGAAAGAGTCTCTGTACATGTCTCGACTCGTGGTTCCATCCTCGAAGTATTACTCGTGCCATGGTGGCCCGGCCGAAGTTACAGGAGGTGGGACTGTCACGACGACCCTCGGCATACGCGCTGTTCATGCAGGACATGTGCAAGGACTCTGTGGACCCCAAATCTCGTCGTCGACTGTCCCGGAAAACATCACTTCGCGGTTCAATACATTATCTGCGCAAGTGGCTTCTTGGCTGCAAAATCAATATAGATACTGACACATGTGCCCCTTGCCTAGAACCCCAAGTCATCTGAAGCCACGGGAAGTAAAATCTTGGCAATTCTGGTCAGGAACCCGAATATGCCATCTTAGCTACGTACCAAAGTTATTTACTTCAGACATAATTAATAAGATGTAGCTAAAAGTCCTAATACAAGTCATGTTACTTTTTACTCGGGGATTACCTTTTCACCCAATCGTCCAGTAAAATTCCTCTGTTCCCCGAGGCACAACCGAAAGGACCTCCGTGACGAGTACACACGCAAGGCCAGGCAGGGCTACCAGGAGAATCGGGTCCAACGCGAAGAATTTCGACAGGCCAAACACACGGAAGTTCCCCCCGCTTCGTTCATGGACAGAGAACTGCCGGACGTCGCAGAGTCGCAGGACTTCGACGGTCGTGGCATTTTTCGCTACACGGCCGAGGACCCACTGGTGCAGGAGAAACATATGGGTCGCGGCACGTACGGGGAGATTTTCGCTTGCACGTACCAGGGCCTGAAGTTAGCCTTGAAAGTGGCCGTTCGCACGCCGGACAGGGAGACTGCACTGTTGGACGTGCACCAAGACGGTCTCGAAAAGACGTGGGACTTGACCCGTGAGTTCACTCTTTTGAGCCAGATAGGACCTCATCCGAATGTTCTGCGACTCTATGCCTTGCTGACATCCTCGACTGGGCACACGGGAATTCTAATGGAGCGGGCTTCCTGCGACCTCTTGAAGGCCACACGGGACTTGAAGACGGACGACCTTCAGGACGGAGTTCCCTGGAGCACACGACGAGCCCAAGTAACGACGTACTTTCGGCAGACACTCGCAGCTCTTACATTTGTGCACAGCAAAAACATCGTACATTTGGACGTGAAAACGAACAACTTCCTCGTGTTTCTCCTCGGCGAGCGGGTGGTGCTGTCCGACTTTGGTTTTTGCCGAGCTTTGCCACTCAATGGAAAAGCAAAAGTCAGAGCTGACGAAGTCTACACGACGTACTACCGGCCGATCGAGTGCCTTTACTCCGGGGACGGCAAGGCCTGGACCATGAATCCTAGTCGAAGAAAGTTGAAAGTAGTAAGCCCGGTGCGTATGTTCATTCTAGTAACACTTTATGATTTTGCGGATCTGAACTGCAGGACCAGATCAACCTCAGGCATTCCCGGATCCAACTGATGTCATTACTACTAGCAAACTCGCAATGGCCATTGTAATTGAAAACTTGACACAAAGATCTGATTCTTGATTCATAGAAGAGTCATGTCAGCACATGCAGTCGTAGACTCAGCTTCTTAGTCAAAGACATAGCCTGAAAAACTTCATATCTTGCTAGTAACAGCCATGTCTTTAAGAATTGACTTGTTTTTTGGCAGGAAGTATGACTATGTGTTTCATTTTGTTGGCGTTTCCCTTAACTGCTCAGCAGCTTCACTTTGATGAAAGAGGTGGAGATCGGCCCGAAGGCGGACATGTGGGCACTCGGTGTGGTGACGTGGGATTGCTACGCGAAGACGACACGCTCGCTGTTCACTCCCGACCCGAAGGGCTTCGTCAAGCACACGCCGACCATCTCACAAGCGCTCGTTCGTTTCCAGACTGCATGGCGCGAGAGAGCACGCGACCTGCACTTGCTGGACGACGACATCGCTGCACACGTTTTCGGTTCATGCTTCACATTGGAGCAGGACAGGCGCAGCTCACTCGATTTGTTGAAGGATTTGCAGGGCCGTTTCACGAGGACAATTCAGTCGCTGGACGAAGAAGAGGAGCCGTAGCAAGTCCCCGGTGTACGTAATGCTATAACTTTCCAACGTGTCTTTCGCAAAGTATGATTTTATGTCAGACAAGAGATGACGAATGTTGTCGCCGGTGGACTCGCCCGTGCAAGTTTTGCATGACACACGTTGTTCGATGACCCGATGTTTCGAATCATTGAATCAGTTCATTGAATCTCGTAAGAGAATTAACTTAAGAAGATTGCAGAAAACCAGAATAATGTATTAGACTTTGTGGTTGGGTTCTTTTTGTTCAGTTCCCCGCTGTCACACGATTGACGACCGACTTGTGCATGTCAAGGACGGCCCTTCGGCAAGGATAAAAAGGGCCGCTCATTCTGCCATTTGGAATCTGTAGGTTCTACAGAACATGTACATGCAGAGGCGTGTCTGAAGTCCTAAGGATAATACACCGCTGTTCCCCCACACTCCTTGGCTAGATGCTTTCCATTTCCATGTTGCAGGCCCTGGGGCAGAGGCCACACCCTTCTCACTCTGGCAGCGACACACGGAGCACTTCAAGGACGGTTTCGGCCGCACAGTTCAGTGCAGTCTTGGATGGAATGTTCAGATGTCCTATGTTTTGAAATGCTGCTTACACTATGATGTTAGTTCGTTCTTGTTGAATGTGGTTTTAGTTTTCGGTTGGACTAGTCGCAGAGAGGCTCCCAATGGATTTCTTTTACTGTCGATTTGGAAAGCTTTGTTTTTCAATGTTTCTTGCTGCTGCTGGAAGAATGGGGTCAACCTTTCCGACCTGGTTTCATGATGGTCTCCAGAGAGCCAAGTCAGTCTTCTGGCTCCAGAACATCATCTGAACAGTGCAATGCAGGGGCAGCTATACTGATAAAAGCACGTCGTTCAGCAGGATTCATAAAGAGCATTATATAATTGGACGAGAGGCCGGGGCTTGTGTTCGGAACGCCTATACCTATCGGCAAACTCATCGTCTCCCGGTTCCTTAGTCCTGCTTCCTGAGAGAACATCTGGCACTCGCTGTACAGTACACGTAGCTTACCCATGGCTTTGCGGCGAGCGTTGCAGTTCCAGCCGGAGGACTTACCCACGCCGGACAGACCCCATCGCCGTACTGCAGAAGTGGTGAAGCAAGTCGAGGTTCATATTCCGAAGTACAGCCTGCAACACTTTCCACGTACCCTGCCGGCGCATGCAACACGCACGAAGGACTTGTTCAGGCTCTGGGTCAGGAGGCTCGACCCCGAGGACGTGGCATACTGTCAGGACTTGGTGCGTGAAAGCACGCTCCTCGATGGACAATACGGGTCGATCTGCAGTGGGATGGACATCGCTGCGACGGTCATGAAGCAGTTCTGGGACTGGGCACGTTTCCACTGGGAGCTGGACTCGCCGGCATTCACTCACAAGTTCGCCTGCGAGAAGGAGCCCGCCAAACGCCAGTTCCTTTTGACGACGGACAGGAAGATCGAGCGCATGTTCTGTAACGCGACGGACCTGGAATATGACAAGGAAATCTGGGACTCGAAAACGAACACGTTCGTGCGCATGCCACGCTGTACGGTCATGACGGCGGGCTTCCCATGTCAGGATTGTTCTGTCCTGAACCCGTCGTCGTCCACGTCGGCCAACAGATCCTGCGTTGCCGACGGCACTCTTCGCACTGGCTCCGTGCTGCAGGGCATCGTTCACTACCTGCAGTCGACGGGCCTCGTCGGACCGAATTTCTGTTTGTTTGAGAACGTCGCCGGACTGAAGACCAAGACCCGTAACGCCGACGGCAGCACTGGACCCTCCAACCTGGACCATGTCGGACACTTGATCAGCACAAAGACAGATCGTTTGCTGCATGTCTGGGAGTTGGACCCACGAATGTTCGGTGTTCCACAAAGTCGAAAGCGGCTGTGGATGACAGCCATTCCACGCCGGATCTTCGAGGGACTCCTTCCAGAACACGAAGTACAAAAGATGCTGAACAGCATCATGGACACACTCCTGGGTCTGAAGGAGATCTCGGTGTCGGAGTACCTGGTCAACTCGAGGCCCATGCTTAGATGGCAATGGTTCCTCGTACACCTCGCAGGGAGCATGGTTCCAGGGATATTGTAGTAGTTCTGATTTTTTTACTCAGTAAGTTCGGAGAATTGAAGACAGAGTATCAGAGTATCGTCTTCATCTTTCTGGTTTCTGGCAGGAGTAGTAGCTTCCCACATCCTTGCCATCATCGAATCAGGTGTAGTTCTGTGAGATTGAGCTTATTTGCTGCTGCATTACTCCCCTACCACCGACATACAGTACAGTTGTTTTTCTCGTTTTGAAGTTGATTCAGGACATGTGTTTTAGTTAAGGTCCTTGGGTGCGTCTGACGGGAGGATCAGGTTTCTTCAAGATACTTCTTTCATGCCACGGCTTGTTGTACTGCCTTGATTGAAAAATAGGGACGTAGTGCTAAATGTAGGTTCGCAGGTGTGTTTCTAGGTGTACTCATGCAATAAGTACTTTCTACTTGTATTCTGTTCTGATGCAGGTGCGTGCATATGGCGAAGTTCACCACGGAGTACAACAAGAAGTTGCAGCAGCTCCAAACACGACGGGCTCGTCGTCGCCGGGCAGAACGACAAGACTCACAGGTCGAGGAGTCGCAGGACACTCAGTCACAGCCGCAGGACAGACTGGTGGGAGAATTCCGGCGACAATCCTTCGCATCAAGCCGGGCAACAAGTTTCAGCCACCTCAGCACATGCTCGTCGGGCACCCGGACCCTGAAACGTGAGAAGATCGTCACCAAGGACTGGTTAAAGAAATTCCGCCGGGCAGCTCGGACACGGCCGTACCTCAAGTGCATGACGGCCCGAAAACGCAGGACTTTGTTCAAGCTTGGCGTGAGGAACTTCCCAAGCGAGACTCTTCAGGTCGTCGACATCTCGCAGGACAAGTTTGCCCACTTAACGAACCACTCGCCGTGCGTGACACCAAAGGGCGAGCGGTACTTGACATCGGAGTGCCGGTGCATGCTCCCATTGGAGTCGTTGCGCTTGCAAGGGGCATGGTTCACGGAGGACGACACACGACTGGAAAACTTCCCGCAGAGCCTGCTGGCAGATCTTGCTGGCAATGCTTTTGAAGCGAGCTGCTTCGCCGCGACGTTTTGGGCCACGCTGGTCTGCTATGGACGACTCCGTGCCCTTAATGAGAGCAGCAGGGCAGGTCGTGGTCCCCGTCGTGCACTTGAAGTGCCGGCACTGAGAAGGTACAACACACCGGAGTTCGACTCGCAGGTTCTTTTGGACTTCGATGATTCGGAGGACGAGGAGACACACGCATAGCACGGACGCTCGACTTTCCCGCAGTGCCCAGGTTGAAAATGTGCGTCGGCTACCTAATGTATTAGTATACATACGTAATGTAGTCAAAATTATTGAAATCAAAGTCTAGTCTATGTGGAATCAATGATTCAAGCCAGCATATACGGAATAATACTTTTTGTAGATGTTAGCCAGCAATCGCCCTTTCAAGAAATTATAACTTGGAGCTGCAGCTCATTTCAGAAGCTTCTCAATTTCATTCGTCATTGATAGCACTCTGAGTCTCAGGTTTCACATCCTAGGCATTAGCAATGCATGAGTTTTTTGGTTTGTTTTTGCTGCCGCTGGAATAGGTAAGCCCCGAGTAGGCAGTAGTGCAGTGTGTGTAGTTTTGAACCCCATGCCCGTCCAGTCATCGTCAGGGAGCCTGAACGTGTAATTTCCAAACCCTACACTAGACTAACCCCTTAACCTGTTCCTTAAACCCCTATGGTTTAAACTCCAAACATGTTCCGAACAAATACGATTCGATAGAGCTGCGACTGTCATGGATTGCAGGACACCCAGAGATCCAGACTGCCAGAGCTGCGCTGCTTCCAGTCGGATTGGTCGTTGCGACCACACGCAGGGCGTTTCTTTCTAGTTCAAGTCATATCTGTAATGCTAACTCCGACAGTTCAATAAGCACACCTCGCCGGACCTGGGAATGCAGGGTTTGAAATGACAATTGTGATTTGGAATGCTTGCTTTTCTCATGACAATAGTGAGAAGGGTTGATTACTGACACATATTTTGTTGCCCAATGCCCCGTGATTTGTTTGGCAACTCAAGCAAGTGTGTGCGTGTGTGTGTGTGTGTGTCTGTCTGTCTGTCTGTCTGTCTGTCTGTGTGTGTGTGCAATCCTTGCTGCCATCCAATGTGTTTGAAGAACGTAAGGCGTGCACTTCATCTGTATGTGCTTTTCGTTTCGTTTACCTATGGCATCCTGGTTATCATTGAAATGTGTCGGAAACGCACTTGAAGTGCCCTTGATCTGTTTTTGGTTTTGGCACACCTTACTATTGAAATGCGCTTGAAATGCGCTTGAAATGCGCTTGAAATGCGCTGCTCCTTGCTTTCCTCGAAGGCCTGGCAAGCCTCCCTACCCTTGAAATGCGCTTGAAATGCGCTTGAAATGCGCTTGATCTGTGTTTGGTTTGGGTTTCGCTGCTAAACCACGGAATCCTTCACTTTGGAAATGCAATTGAACTGCGCTTGAAAGGCACTGGATCTGCATTTGCTTTGGGACCTCCTCTTCTTTTATGGAATCCACCTTACTATTGAAATGCGCTTGAAATGCGCTTGAAATGCGCTTGAAATGCGCTTGAAATGCGCTTTCCTCGAAGGCCTGGCAAGCCTCCCTACCCTTGAAATGCGCTTGAAATGCGCTTGATCTGTATTTGGTTTGGGTTTCGGTGATAAACCACGGAATCCTTCTCTTTGGAAATGCAATGGAAATGCGCTTGCTTTGGGACCTCCTCTTATTTTATGGAATCCACGTTACTAGTGAAATGCGCTTGAAATGCGCTTGAAATGCGCTTGAAATGCGCTGCTCCTTGCTTTCCTCGAAGGCCTGGCAAGCCTCCCTACCCTTGAAATGCGCTTGAAATGCGCTTGAAATGCGCTTGATCTGTGTTTGGTTTGGGTTTCGCTGCTAAACCACGGAATCCTTTTCTTTGGAAATGCAATTGAACTGCGCTTGAAAGGCACTGGATCTGCATTTGCTTTGGGACCTCCTCTTCTTTTATGGAATCCACCTTACTATTGAAATGCGCTTGAAATGCGCTTGAAATGCGCTTGAAATGCGCTTTCCTCGAAGGCCTGGCAAGCCTCCCTACCCTTGAAATGCGCTTGAAATGCCCTTGAAATGCGCTTGATCTGTATTTGGTTTGGGTTTCGGTGATAAACCACGGAATCCTTCTCTTTGGAAATGCAATTGAACTGCGCTTGCTTTGGGACCTCCTCTTATTTTATGGAATCCACGTTACTAGTGGAATGCGCTTGAATGCGCTTGAAATGCGCTTGAAATGCGCTTGAAATGCGCTTGAAACGCGCTGCTCCTTGCATTCCTCCAAGGCCTGGCAAGCCTCCCTACCCTTGAAATGCGCTTGAAATGCGCTTGATCTGCGCTTGATCTGTGTTTGGTTTGGGTTTCGCTGTTAAAGCACGGAATCCTTCTCTTTGGAAATGCAATTGAACTGCGCTTGAAAGGCACTGGATCTGCATTTGCTTTGGGACCTCCTCTTCTTTTATGGAATCCACCTTACTATTGAAATGCGCTTGAAACGCGCTGCTCCTTGCATTCCTCCAAGGCCTGGCAAGCCTCCCTACCCTTGAAATGCGCTTGAAATGCGCTTGAAATGCGCTTGATCTGTATTTGGTTTGGGTTTCGCTGTTAAACAACGGAAACATACTTACCATTGAATTGCCCTTGAAAAGCGTTTCAATCACGCTGGATCAGTTGTGCTTTGCTTGTGTTTCCTGAACCAATGCCATGATTGATACTCGCCCTTCAGCTGCACTTGAAACGTTTTTGGCTGGCACTTGATCTGCCCTCGGTCCCTGGTGGCAATATAATAAAGCCCCGGCAGTCGTGGTCCTTAGCATTAAACTGCAGTTGACATGTGAATGTGCTTGGACACATATAATATAAACCTGTGCAATGAGCTTGATCTGCAGTTGCTCTGTCTCTGCATGGCACTTGCTGTGCACGTCCTGTTGCCTGGCTGGCTCTCTGTCTCTGCAACACTGCTGCAATTCCTCCTTGTGAACGATCTGATCTAGGCAGTTCATTGCTGTGCATCTGCATTTCAGCCCTTGTTTGCGTGCCGATGCATTTGCACTGCATGCACTTGAAACACAATGGATTGTCTTACCTGTGTGGTGTACACTTCGATCTAAACCCTTTGTCTATGGTTTCACCACAGCCCTTTTTATGAGCAGGTCGACTCTGAGTGATTCCCAGACATCCTGTGCATGACACACGCTTGCTTTGCTTTAACAACGTCCAGTGCCAACCCTACAGACATGTTGGTCGATTTATCAAGGAAGCTCACAAGGCCAGCCAGCCTGTTCAAGATTTTTGCAGCAAAGACTTTGCATTGGCCCGCACGGTAACACAAGGCCCTCTTCGCATGGAAACCTTTAAAAGAACAGCTTCTCCAAACCATGATGCACGACTTCATATCAAGGCTTCGCAAAACAAAAACCTTCGATCCACGGTTCCTCATTTCGGTATGGATTTCGCTATGAACATGCAAAGTGGACCACTCCGCAGTCTTCAAAAATGACCCCTGTGAAAATCGGACCCGGTCCGAGCCTCTAGGTACGCCCCATCCCCGCTGGTAGGCGTTCCCCGCTTAAGTTGCCGCCCAACTGGACTCTATGTTATGCTATCTCTATACTTACTTATACTTACTTATACTTACTTACTTACTTACTTACTTGACTTGCTTAGTTACTTACTTACTTACCTACTTACTTACTTTTACTTACTTACTTACTTACTTACTTGACTCTATGCCTCTATGACTTACTCTCTACATCTCGGTATCTAATTCTCTCTTTTAAAGCCAGGGGGTGGCACCGTTGTCGTCCATCGGGAATGCAACCCTTCCCAGGGATTCGCCTCCTCGGGCGTTCAAACGCGAGGTAAAGTTACACATTTTAGGCGCCCGGGTGAACCCTTCACAGGGATTCGCTGCCTCGGGCGTTCAAACGCGAGGTAAAGTTACACATTTTAGGCGCCCGGGTGAACCCTTCACAGGGATTGGCATGGGCGAGGGCCCAAACGCTAGGTAAAGTTACACATTTTTTAACTTATTAGGCGCCCGGGTGAACCTTCACAGGGATTCGCTGCCTCGGGCGTTCAAACGCGAGGTAAAGTTACACATTTTAGGCGCCCGGGTGAACCCTTCACAGGGATTCGCTGCCTCGGGCGTTGAAACGCGAGGTAAAGTTACACATTTTAGGGTTCCCGCGCAACCCTTCCCAGGGATTCGCTGCCTCGGGCGTTCAAACGCGAGGTAAAGTTACACATTTTTCGGGCGCCGTGAACCCTTCACAGGGATTCGCCTCCTCGGGTGTTCAAACGCGAAGTAAAGTTACACATTTTGCGGGCGCCGCGCAACCCTTCACAGGGTTTGGGTGCAGTTCATTTTTTTTTGCAACCCTTCACAGGGATTGGCATTTTGCAACCTTTCACAGGGATTGGCGTGGTCGGGTGTTCGAACGCGAGGTAAAGTTGCATTTTTTGACGAGCATTGAGATGGATTATTTTATGTGCATTGAGTTGAGTTTTGCAACCCTTCACAGGGATTGGCGTGGTGGAGTGTTCGAACGCGAGGTAAAGTTGCAATTTTTGATGAGCATTGAGCTGAATTTTGCAACCCTTCACAGGGATTGGTGTGGTGGAGTGTTCGAACGCGAGATAAAGTTGCAATTATTGATGAGCATTGAGATGAATTTTGCAACCCCTCACAGGGATTGCAAAATCGAGTGTTCGAACGCGAGGTAAAGTTGCAATTTTTGGATGAGCATTGAGATGAATTTTGCAACCCTTCACACAGATTGGCGTTGTCGAGTGTTCGAACGCGAGGTGAAGTTACACATTTTGCGGTGCCCGCGGAACCCTTCACAGGGTTTGGCTTGGTCGAATCTTGACTCTGTGACTTTACGATCCTATACAGTGACTCTATCTCACTACGACTCTATGACGCTATCTCACTGCAACTCTATGACTTTATGACTCATGACTCATGGACTCTATGACTCTTGACTCTGTGACTTTACGATCCTATACACTGGATCTATCACATAGCCCCACAATCTTCGCTGATGATGCTTTCGGGCCAATTGTCTTCTAGTTTTAGGGCCCTCGCATGTCCAACCTTGCAAAGCAATATCCGAATGCACAGAACCCTGAGCCTTAAACTTAAACCCCAAACCCTAGCCCCCAAAGTTTACCTTCTGGGACAAGGAGCGGACGGGCACCAAGCACCTGACTGTGCCGAACGGGGCAACCTGACGACTCGAAGAGGTATTAGAGCGATATCAGGGTTTGGGGTAGGGTCTACCTAAACCCTACGAACATTACGCTCCTTTGGGATTCTACAAGGGTAGGCTATAGAGCGGCAGCATAGGAGTTCGGGTTGGGAGTGTGGGGTTTCAGGGTTTAGGATGTAGGGTTTAAGGCTTTAGGTTTAAAAGGCCCTGGACCCTAAAAGACGAGGCTTGCTGGGTTTCCCAGGGAACCCGAACCGCAAGGACTGCTTAGTTACACGTAGTGATGCGTGTCGGGGGGGCTAAAGGTAGGGTCGCGCTTGTACTGTTGGTCGTATTTGGTGTAGGACTTGGGATTCGGGGTTTAGGCCTTTCCCGGGCGGAGGCGGGTCGAGGTTGGACCAGGCAGCAGGGAATTGCTGAGCCTTTCCTCAGGAAGGGTCAGCCGAGGTTGTGCCAGTAGCAGCACGCATCTCACACTACAACTAGCTGCATCTCACCCTAGTGGCCGGGCGGAGTGTGTAGGTGGAGGTAGCGCTTGTTGTCGTGGTTGCTGTGGTCATCTCTGCTATCATTGCCGGACTCTGGCAGTCGGTGGGGCTTCCCTAAACTCTCAACCCTAGACTTCAAACCCTAAAACCCTAAACCCCTACACCCTAAACCCTCCCCTAAAACCTCAACCGCCGACCCTAAGCCTAAAACAAGGCTGGGCCTGGTAGGGAGCAAGAACTTGACGCGGCCCCGAAAGTACTTTGGTTAGTAGGGAATGGAGGAATGGGGTTTAGGGTTTAGTACTATTACTACCGTTCTTCCATTCCCTACTAACCAAAGGTAAGGCAAGTAGGGAGCCTCAGCCATAAAATCGCTACGTCACATAGGTAGCCTGGATCAACAAATCCACAGTCCCTAAGCCTTCAACCCTACCAGTAACTCCTTTATTTTAAACTGCCCCAAACCGATGAATAGTGGGAAAAAGGGAACCCTTCTTATAAAGGGGCTACTTAGAGACCCAAGACCTCAAGAAGTCTTCTTCGCAAGGCATACCCGCAAGCGGTAGATTGGGATGGCGACGACCACAACGAGCTTATCCTTCTCCAGTGGGGGCCAGTAAACAATTGGGACGATCCACCCGACCCCGATGCAAGGCACTGCTGGGTCAGGCCAGGGCGATCAAAGTCTTACATGTTCAACAGGGTTTAGGATAAATGTTCAATGTGCCGGGGTTGATTCAGGGTGGTAGGCAGGTAAGGTATAGGGTATAGAGTCTGAAACGAGGTGTTGATGCAACCGACGCCTCGTCAGTCTTCATATATCTGTACCCTAAGCCGGCTTACCTCTTGAAACCTAAATCCCAAAGCAGTTCGATCCCAAATCACAAGCTTCGAGGTAGTTGATACTTTCGTCTACATTGCTCTTAAGCTGCCTTCCTCTCCAGGTTGAGGGCTAAGGGTCCAGTGTCTAGGGCTTAGGGTTTAGAGTGGCAGTACTCTTAATTTACGCTAGATTATATCCGGCTTCTGATGTGTATCGATCTTTTAGAAGGGCAGTTGTGTTCGGCTTGTAAAGGTTCTTCCCAACTTACAGGATCATGGGACTTGGTAAGTGGGGTTATAAGTAGGTAACTGTATTCAGAAATACTTGTAACCCCACTTAGGGTACCTATAACCTTACTTACTAAGTCCCATGATCCTCCAAGAAGAAGGACCTTCTGGTGCCGCGATGGGGAGCATGTCGGCCGTGGTATGTGAGGGTACATGGCAAGGGGATTGTCTAGACTCTAGACCCTATAAGCCCCATCCCAAACCCTGGACCCCTAAACCCTGAACCGTTTTGTTCTGGTTCGTGATGGTTTCTTCTCCAGCAACTAGCTCTTGCCTTGCAAAACTCATGCGCAAGACTGCCCCCTCCTGTCGAAGAGCGTGACACACACAGAGCCTGACACACAAAAGCCTTAAAACTGGAAGGAACCCTCATAACCCAAAACACCCGGCCCAGAATACGAAAACAACACTTATGCCCCACCTCTTCCGAACTACGGATACCAAACTTTGTGCCGTAACCCGAAACCCAAGCGCCAACACCTGGTGTTCCCCAAAGCTCAGCCCCCATGCACTTAACTAAATTTCAATGTCCTTAAGCCCTATAACCTAAACCTTCATCTGTGAGGTACTTCAAGCAGCAAAACTGGCAGCTGACGGAACAACTCGGGGAAGCGAATCCATTCAGAGATCTTCGGTTGCTTGGAGCTTTCATTGAGTTCGCTTTGCTTTCGTGCATACGAAATCTGAGGTTTATAGGGTTGGTAGGTTTAGGGGTTGGGGGTTTTAGGGTTGTAGCCTTTAAGATTCTTTTGTTTTTCATTTGAAAAAACTTTTTGCCGTGAATGCGTTTGGTTTCGGGTTTGTGGTCTTGTACGGCTTTGGGTTTAGAGAGTCTAGGGTGTAGGGCTACTAGCATTATCTTGAGTAAATGCTTTATTGATGGAGCTTATGCGATCAAGCCTCAAGCCCAGCTCAGAAAGCATTAACCCCGAAACCCTGAATCCCAATCCAAAAGCCTTCAACCCGAGACTCCACGATTTTAAAGTGCAGGGCTTTTCGCGGCACAAGACAGCAGATTAGTCAGTTGACAAGACAATCATGCACCAACCCGAGCACCAAACAACAGTAAAACAAGACGAAGACACAAGCAACCACCCACCAACATAAAGAAACCGCAAAACAAACCACAATGTGCAGGAGACTAGTCTCCCGGATGTGTTGTGTGTCTCTCTCTCTCTCTCTGTATGTGTGTGTGTTTTTCGATTATTTGTGTGTGCGTGTGTTGGTTTTTTAATGCAACTTACGTGGCCGTCGGACCCAGGGCGCCAAGTTTGTTTACAAAGCGGAACTTGTTTTTTTCAACATGCGGAACATGTTAAAGAGAACTTGTGCACTACCGCCGTGGCTTTGGGGGTTTGGCCTCCCTCCATCTCTTGAACAAGCATCATTTTAATTATATCTGCTTCCACACACGTACAAATAGTACATAAAAATGTCATTCGATACCATTTGGTTACTTCCGGCAGAATAAGAGTAGATAAATCCAGCGAGAATATTTTTTTGAATGTCAGATATTAGTACTTAAACAACAAGTTGATATTCTGCGATTGTCTAAAACTTTGTGCTACATCGGCTGCGATTCCTAATCACTGAAGACCATCTAACCTTTTCTCAGCAGACGTTTTGGAGAAAAGTGCAACCCCCTTGACTTGGCCAATAGCCAATACATGCACGTAGTTTTCTGCATGTTTTTGGATCCTACGTCACTCCAATCAAGAGAATCTAGCATATCTTTAGTACTTGTTTAGCAACATTACCTACAACGTAAGCCAACGCAAGATCCATGTCGAATCAAGTAGTTCCCACATGGCATGAAGCTGGAGCTCACCGATTATTGCTCAATATTCATTAAACCATGAAAAACAAGCCTGTATTGATGCATATTCGATAATGAACTATTAGAGTAATATCAGCTGGGTGTAAGAATGCAAACTATAGTCGGAGGCTTGAAACATTCAAGACGCATTATAGAATCCCAGTGCATTTTTGGTGATGTTGAGTTTATCGTTGATTGTTTAAGCATGAGATAGCGGCAACAAGGGAACGTTTGAACCATCATCTACTTTGCAAGGGCAGGGATACAACATGCTGATAAAACTCGTATCCTCAAGAGTAGATATGTGATAAACGAATCTTAGATTACAGTAGGATATCGGACTAGCTGCCACAGAAGTGCTATTGCCTTGCATTGCTGGTTTCTTCCCATCGGCTCAATATCAGTTACCTACGGTTGATTTTTCTTTCGTTTCAACTACATGTACCCGTGATTGGTATTGTTGAAGATAAGGTATTACTCTCAAGCTTTAAGCATGTAGCAGAACAAGGTTTGTTAATTGTATGTAAGAACAGAATTACGCGAGCATAGCCCGCAAGCAGCACACATGTCATGTTTGTTAAGGTGGTGTACAATGTTACAAGCACACGCAGCTGTATCATGAAATGTTGTTGACAAGTTAAGTATCATACAGAAGTTTGTGAAATAGGTGTTAGTGCCGGTGCAAAACTAATGTGAAAACAGACATAGTGCATCAAGACTATGTAAGTGCTAAGCAAAGACTCATTCCGTATTCGGTTAGAACTAATCAATTGCCACATTGTTAAACGATGCGAACATAACTTAAACACAAAGCGAGTATGCAGGCAAGTACATAAGCGCGTAGCAGATATCAGCTGAACATAGCAACGAGAGACTTCCGCGTGGTTCAGAACTGAGGAAGAAACTATCACAGCATGCGCTCGATACCCGTAGTTATGGGATGACAATCTTGCATACTGTTTGATGCTGCGACGTTGGCTCGCGTTTCGGCATGACGATACACGTCTTGACGTACAATGAGAATTACCCAGGATTGGACATCCGGTTTTGGTGCTGCCCATGTGCGGGCCAAACATAGTGTTTTCGATTCATACTGTCTACAAGCGTTTGACATGCTTACTCCTTCCACGGTTGTACCCTTCCAATTTTTGATGTGGGACGGGGCCTTACCAGCAAGCCGAGGTTCCAGATGAATGTCTGGGAGGCGCGGTAGGGTATAGGCGGTATATGGTTTTGGACTTAGGGTTGCGCAGCCTAAATGTCTTCATAGCTCGAAACCTACACCTGAAGTACTAAGCACAAGGCCAGCGCAATAAATCCACGATCGAATCCTGAAAACAAGCCATTAAGGAAACATCAAGAACCCTTGAAGGTTCGTCCAGCCTTTTCAGTGGTAGACTGGGATGGAGATGGCGACTGGGATTGGTTGCTGCAAGACGACGAGGGCCTCTGGTTCTTGGAGTTCTCTGGAGGCCTGACCAATTGCGAATATTGTCCCTATGGCCTTAGGCCGCCTTGTCATTTTTGTATCCATCTACATACATATATATATATATATGTATATACCTATTCACTTATTTATTTATTTATTCATTTTATCATGTATGTATGCATGTATGTATGTATGTACTCTATCTATATGTACAGATATATCTCTATCTATATCTATTTGCTTCGTACCCTACATTTACATATTCTAGTTAGCTTTCCCGAACGCTGGAGCCAAAATGCTCCCCAAAACAGCAAACCATGTCCCCATCTTCTGTCCCTGCCCCTAGCCGAGAGAGCCCAAGGAAACAAAGTCTAGGGTCTACGGTTTAAGGGTTTAGGGTCTATCGGACAGATCAAAGTACGCAAAGGTAGGGCTTTAGGTTCCAACGACTCGGCTCTGAACAGCTTTGTCACGTCAGATCGAAGTCTCTGGGTACTATAGGGGCTTAAATAATTACCTATGCTGTTTTGGGGGTGTATAACGGGCCCCAACACCCTATTCTAATTAGTTATTGAGGCCCCTATAGTAAAAAGCAGCAGGCGCGATTCGAAACAAGTCGGCCATCTTGCTGTTTGACAGCCTCGGCCAACCAGTACCAGGTCCGTCGCAACGTAAAGAAAGCAGACGTGTTGTGCGGTTTGGGGTTTCGGGGTTGAGAGAGTTCAGGCCGAAGGCCCTTAACACTGAAACCCAAGAATTCCTAGAACCCTAAACCCTGAAACCCTAGAATCCCTGGAACCCTAAACCCTAAACCGAGACAGAAGCTTAAAACCTTGAGCCATGCGCCCTAACAACCGAAGACGGAGACTCCTACCCGAAGAACGGCACATGAAACCTCAAACCCACAGACTCGAGAAGGTGGACCTTTAAGTATACTATTTTGAGGGCCCTTTTGTTAATTATAGTATAATGGGCTCGAAAAGGTGGACCGCTAATTATACTATTTTACTATTTTGAGTGTTCTTTTTTGGAATTATAGTCTTCTGGGCACCAAAACCCTATTCTAATAATGAAGGTCCCTATAGAAGACCACTAACCTACAGCGTGAGACCCAATCCCTGCACTCGACACCTGCATCCTGAACCACCCTAAGCTTACTTAGAGGTTCATGGGACTTCGTAATTGGGGTTAAAGTAAGGTAAGCACAGTTATAATTGCTTTTAGCCCCAATTAAGGTACTTGGACCCCCGCTTACTATGTCCCCTGATCCTCCAAGTAGACCCTAAACCTCAGCCTAACCTCTAAGCCTTAAACCCTAACCCCTAAACCCTAAATCCCAAACCCTAAACCGTTAACCCCTTACCCTTATACTATTACCCTGCAACCTAGAATCCCTAAACCCTAAACCCTAAATCCGAAACCCTAAACCCCCCACCCTTATACTATTTCCCCTGCATTTGCCCACGGCGCCTCAGGCGCCCTCTTGGCAGCAAAAGAGTGGCCTTTGTATCCTTTCGCTGCTGTGGATTGGGATCCCTGGTGTGTTCGCAGTTTCATGGTTTTTAGGGTTTAGGGTGTAGGGTATTTGGGATACTGTACCGGGTTCAGTTTCGGGTTCTAATTATAGAGTCCTAGAGTTTTAGGATGAGGGGGATGAGCGACTGTCGGGCTCAGTGGCTGTTTGGTTTATACTTGGAGGAACATGGGACTTAGTAAGTAAGGTTATAAGTACCTTTATTTGGGTTATAAGTAATCATAAGTATAGTTACCCTGATTATAACCCTAGTTACTAAGTCCCATGATCCTTTAGGTAGGGTTCATGTTCTTCCGGGTACCCCTGGTACTATCGAGCTCTAGAGTTTTAGGAGTCAGATTAGGGAGATCAGTTCGGATACCGGGTTCAGTTTAGGGTTCAGGGTTCAGGGGTTTAGGGTTCAGGCTTTAGGGTTTAGGGTATAGAGCCCTAGAGTTTTAGGATGAGATCGGCGACAGTCAGGCTTAAGAGCGTTGAGGCTAAAGGGCATCGGGGCGGCAGCCCTTCAGGTAGTCTCGAGTTTACGGAAGCGTGCGGTGTTTTTTGGTTCGCGAACATAGGATCAAGACGGAGATCTGGATCTGTTCGTCAGCGATCCCCACCAACCCGAGCGAGTTGAGATATTGTACTTCGAACGAGTCAATGGTTCTGCCTTGGTGCAAGCCAATAGTCCGCTGGCCGGTTTCGACGCCACGCATGTGAAAAACATGGTTGTGGCAGACTTCGACGCAGATGGAGCGATGGATGCCACTCAGCCCAGGTTCCACCACAGCACCCTTTTGCGATTCTTCTTCGTTTTTTATTGGGGAGTTGCATTTTGGTGGGCTCTATGTTCATTCAGTACCAGGCACCCAGACCCTTAGGAGTACAATCGCGTAAGCACGTGCCATAAGCCTCGGATGCAACAAAAAATCCGGGCATGCAGCTCCATAAACCTCGACTCTAGGGCTCAAGTAGCCCAAGAGTATTGCAAGGCCATACCTTCCTCACCACCTCAGAAACATTATCCTTTTAGGGTTTGGTGAGGGTTTAGGATTGCGGGTTTAGCGAACTGTCAAAGAGAGTTCTGTTCACAGACATGTGACAGCGATTGAGCCAAGCTAAAAAGCCTAAACCCTAAACCGTATACTGTAAGAGACAAACCCAAAACCCTAAACCTAAAGGTTCTCTTCAGCAAGCATCGGCCGGATTTTTGCGAGCGGCCGCTGCTCGGCTTCCTGCATGGCACGGAGGACGGGAACTTCGAGGACCCCTAGGGGCATCCTTTCAAGGGAAATACCTTATTTTGGGTTTAGGGTTTAGGGTTTAGGCTCGTACAATATGGGAGTTTCCGAAAATTAGGGGTACCTTATTTTGGGGTCCCGATAATTAGGATCCTAGTATTTAGGGTTCTATATTAGGGTCCCCTATTTCCGGAAACTCCCATATAGGGGCCTGAATAATTACCAATGCTAGTTAGGGGTCCCTGATTATAAGTACAGCATATTGGGCCCCAAAACCCTATTTTAATCTAAGCATCAAGGCCTCTTTTGTTGTACCCTTTACCGGGGGGGGGCGGGCTCGACGGACCACAGAAATGCAAGAGTTAATAACTAAAGAAGAAGGATTTAGGGCCAGGGGTTGAGGGAATCAGCCTTGTCGGATTTCCTATGTATTTCCTGTTGCTGATGTAGAATCTTTCTGTCGCTTTTTTGAAGAAGGGGGGGGTGCTGACAGGACTGGAGTCAGAATGGTGCGAACCCCTTCCTTGGGATCGAAGGCCGCGACTGTCTGCTATTTGAAGCTTATGGTTCAGGGCCCAGCCTTCAAAGAAAACTCTGAACCTTGAGCCTGTAACTAGGATGCCCAGTAGTACCCTTATTCCATTTTTATAGTCCCAGGTTCCTTATAAAGTTACCCAATACCAAAAAGGGAGCCCTTTCTATTCCTAGGTTACTGGGCATCCGAGGTAAACGCTGCAACCTCAAACCCTTCAAGCCTAAACTCCAACGTGCAGCAGCAAGTTTTGAAAGTAACTAGCTTTACCAGGTCTCCTCGAAGCTGAACACCACTTATGGTGCTCTGCCCTAGGCCTTGAAGTCCTTCCCCCAAACCCCAAAAGCATCCAAAAGCCGCACTTGGAAGATCAAGTAAGTATAACCGGAGTTACCTTAGTTATAACCCCAATTACTAAGTCCCATGATCCCTTAAGTAGACCCTAGACCCTAAACCCTTATAGTACCCCTATAGATTCTCTTTAAGGAACCCGTTAAAGGAACCCCAATTGCTAAGTCCCATGACCCTAGACCCTAAACCCTTATAGTACCCCTATAGATCCCTTAAAGGGGCCCCTTAAAGGAACCCCAATTACTAAGTCCCAGGATCCTTTAAGCAAGCCCATAAAACCCTAAAGTCGCGGGCCCCTAAAGCCCGGGGCCCAGTGCCACCAAGGCTCAACATCGCCCAGACGCTTCATGTGGGGGTTTCCGAAAATTAGGGGTTATAGGGCTTAGGGGCTCTGGTTTTACGACTTAGGGTTTGGGATTGAGGGTTTAGCTTTGCTGAGGTGTGGCTGTAGGTTTCGGTGTAGATTTTCGGGCTTAGTTAGACCTGACTGATGAGTAGGATGCAGGGTGTGCCGTTGAACCTTCCACGCTTGGGCTCTGGTTCGAGTCTACATATCCCTCAGTTCGGTGTCGGGAATCGGGAAGGTTCCGAAGATGATGACGAATATGGCGACATCTGCTGGGGTTTCAGTGGCGCTGCCTTGGCAGTCGCGGGCGGGAACTTCGGCCAGCGAGGGTTTAGTGTAATGAGTTTTTAGAATTCAGTTGAGGGTTTAGGATTTAGGGTTTAGGGTTTGGGGTTTAGGGGGTTTAGGGTTTAGGGCTCAGAGTTCAGGGCGGGTGCCAGGGGTTCAGGCTGTAGAACTTGTGAGAGCCCACCTATGCCCCCTCAACTTTGGTTATAGCCTCATGGGTAGATGTCAAAATTAGGGCACCCTAAATAATAGGTGCCGTGCTATAATAGGGACCCAAAAAGGGGACCATGATTCTGATAGCCACCCTTATGCGCTTTATGGTGATATCCCTACCTTACTAGGCTTCATTCTATAAGGGGTTTATATGGGATATCCCTATCCTTATGCTCAATGCTCATGTCTCTACAAACAGAGCAGCCACGCAACAAAAAAGCACCTAAACCGGAGAGTCGAGGTAAACAGTCGAAACGAATCAACTCCAGAAGCCTTTGCATTCAAAGGAGCACGAATGGGTTGTTGGATCTGCTGGTCGCGACCGGACAAGTTTTCGGGGGGGAGTCCCACATCTTCGTGTTCCTGGGACTGAATTCTGAGACCTTGCCCTACTTGGAGGGTCGGGGGACTTAGTAAGCATTCAGTTTTTGAGTTATAAGTACCCAAAAAGTGGCCCCGATTGGGGTTATGATACTTATAAGTCTATGAACGAACTACTTACTACATCCCCCGATGCTCCAAGTATGTCTGCCCAGCTGGAGCCCATGCTAGGCCATAGGAGGCTTCTGAGAACTTCCCAGAGACTCCAATATCCCTTAGGCAGGAATATGCCTTAAATTATATTACGATCGCTAGTATAATTTAAGGAATATCCCTTAATGAAGGGGTAGTGGGTTTTCTGGGTTCTTCAATCTGCAGATTGCGGTGTAGGAGCCCGTGCTCGCAGCCCCTAACCCTCGACTGCCCAACTTGAATCCAAAAATTCAGCCGGAATCCAAATGGGAGTTTCCGAAAATAAGGGACCCTAATATAGTACCATAAATAGTAGGATCCTTGTTATAAGTCATCGGCCAACCTACACCCCCCACCCCCACCCTGAGGTTTTAAAAGATCGCCCAAGTTTCTGGGTAATGGGTAGATTTTTCATTGAAGAACCTTTGAATTCGCAGCGGTTTTAAAATCTTTTCGGTTTTTAATAAAAACTCGCTTCTTGAGGAAATAAGACTACAAATAGATTTTATTAAAATCTTTTTCGGTGTTTAATAAAGTTCTTTAGTTTTTAAAAATAGGTCCCATCAAAAAAATCCTGGCTCGATTAGGGGAGTCGAGAACTGTTTACAAAGCCTCTCTAAATTGCTTTTGCCGGGGGTGGGGGTTGAGAATTCGCTGGCAAATAAGGACCTCAAAAAAAGGTACCCTTAGTTTTCGGAAACTCCCATATGAACCCTTGGCAAGCTGACAGAGCCATCATTTGGGTCCTGTTGTCCTCTGGAAATCCGTGCCTTCACATCAAGTTTTGGGAGCTTACTGTGGATTCTCTCCAACTCCATCGTGCTTAGCAGCTTAGGCTGGGTTGAGGCAGTGATTCTCGTAGCCAGCTAAAGAACCATGGGTGGGTGTCAAAATTAGGGTCCCTCTGGGGGTCCGTATTATAATACGGCACCGATTATTTAGGGTACTCAAAAAGGGACCATACTTTTGAAACTACCCCCATAGAACCAGAACCCTGGAAGCTTAGTCCCCCAGCTCCTTTCTTGCCAGTTTTTGGTTTGAGGGTTCGAGGCCGCTTCGGGTTTTGAGGGTGTCGACGCAGGTTCTCATGGCACTTTACGAAGCAGCTGGTGGAGAGAACCGGTGGATACACTCTCTTCCACATCGACCGACGCAGGGCGCGCCCTGTGGTTGCAGATTGGGATGGAGATGGCATGACAGACTTGATCCTCGGGTCGGTGTCCGGATCCATCGAGGTGCCGGTTGCCAAAATTTATAAGGGTTTTTTGAGAAAGCCGAGCTCCGAATATGTGCACTTTGGATAGAGCCGAGAAAGGTCGGATTATCGAAGGACCATTATTATGTATCCAAGCTCCTGCGTAAAGGGTCAAGGTGTCTGTGTACTGTTCACAGCATGTTTCATATGGACTACTGATTAGGTATCGGGTGCAAGCCCTGCAGCCCTAATCACGAAAGCTAGCCGCCGGGACCAGCTGAGTTTCTTGGAATAAGCGGGGTGGGCAGGGCACCCCTCAAATTTGGGAATTTTGGGCGTGGGTTTCCCCGCCAGACCCCAAGGGAGCTGCATTTGGCTGGTACTATAGGGGCCTAAGTAATTTTAGACGCTTCGCGTCGTCCGCGTGACGGAAGCAAGCGCACTGTGAAGGCGTCCTTGAAGGACCCGTCAAACCCTAAAACTTAGTTTTAAGTGGTATCCTTTTTTCCTTTGTTTTCCGGGCTCTTAGGGTTGGTTGAGGTATGCGACTCCAACGGTTTAGGGTCTAAAGGGTTTAAGCCAGGGCAGGGCCAAGCAGGGCAGGGCGGGGCAGGGCATGGCAGGGCAGGGCAAGAGCCTGGTTTAGAGAAACACTGATGCGGTTGATGTGGAAATTGTTGCATCTCCGAATCTTGTGCCTGATATTTGACATAGCCCCTAGCTGGGCGCTAGTGATGCTTGAATCTCCGATGTCCGCATCCGCCAAAAGGTTAACTTGTGGAACCCTGCACCTTACTGCCAAAAGCCTTCCACGCCATATTTCCGAACCTGTAAGTTTTGTGGCCGACAGCTCGCATACTTCGGTTTCTGAACCCTGTGCCCTGGCAAAAGCTCTCCGGGGGTCTGGAACTGTAAAACTTCAATTCGCAGGGCAGGGCAGGGCGGGGCAGGGCGGGGAAGAGCAGGAGCCTGACATAGAGAACTACTTATAAATCTCCGATGCCCGCAATCCGCCAAAGGGTTAACTCGTGGAGCCTTGCACCCTGTTGTCTAAAACCTTCAACACCAAATTTCCGAACCTGTAAGTTTTGTAGCCGACAGCTCGCAAGCTTCAGTTTTTGAGCCTTGTACAAGTCGTAGCAGCAGCGGATGTAGATTGCGCTGGCACCGGAACGACCGCTGCCTGTTTGGGACGCGGAACATGTTTTTTGCATAGATGCGTGGGGTTTAGGAAAAAACAGGGGGAGGGGGGGGGGGGAAGGGGGGTGGGTGGTGGGACTGCCTACAGAGAGCCAAAATTCGTTGGAGCGAGAATAAGAACCTCTGACCGCTTCGGCCGGGCCGAGGCGAATTACCAATACTATTTTGGGGGTTAAGTTCTAATAAGTATAGCATAATGGTCCTTATTCTAATTATTAAAACCCCTACAGTATATCACCCCGCTGAGATGCCATAAAACTGTGGCAGAACTCAACATCATGTCTCACTGCCGCGACTGTCTGCGAGCCTGTGCTGGTCGCCCTGTCCAGCTTTCCTCCCCTGACGCCGAAACGCTGGCTAGACCTAAAGCCGAAATCCTGAACCCTAAGCCCATTGCAACCCTGAAACCGCAAACCGAAAACCCTTACCCCGAAATCCCGAAGCCCGAAGCCCTAGACCTTGAACCCTAGACGGCCCTAAATCCTAGCCCCCAAACCCGGAGCACGAGGTCTTTCCCCGCCGAGTGGACGGCAGCTTGGGTGCGCCGGAAGAAATCCTCGATCTGCCGGACGGTTGGGCATGGGATCTGCGTAGTTATACGGCTTTCACACGGTGATTACTTGGCGTTTAGGGTTTTTAGATTTGATTTGTTGATATTACGCGGTTTAGCATTTCTCATTTTCAGGTTAAAGGTTTGGTATTTCACCGTGCAGGGTCGCCTTAGGGTTTGGGCTTCAGGGTGACAAGGTTTAGGAATTGGGTTTGAAGGTTTATAGTTCTCGAGTTCTGGGGTGAGGGTTGTTAAGACGTAGGCTCAGGGTTTTGTAGGGTTTGAGTTTAGGATTTCAGGTTTAGGGCAGTGGAGGACGTTCCCGATGCCCAGCCTGTTGTCATTGATTTCAACAACGATACTCTCAACGATATCCTGGTTGTTGATGGCACGTGGAAGGGAAGCGAGCTTCTCTATTTCGAGCGCCTGCCGAACGGAAGCCTGGAAGAGAGGTGGGAGGTTGCAGACAAAAGGGAAGTTTTATATGGAAGAGCCAGAGAGTAGGATACTTATCGTAACGACCCGACCTCGAAGTAAAGCAGCCGCCCCTTGTCCTAGATTTAGTGAAACAACGAGGTTTCGGCTGAGACCCAATTGGACACTCTGCTCTACAGTAGCTGTCGCAGACTGGAACAACGATGGCTATTTGGATGTCCTCCTGCCCTGCAGCAACGACACTGCTTCATCACTGTTGGTGTGGCAGTTCTTTCAGCAGCTTCCCAATGGCTCCTTCCAGCAGCGTACAGCGCCCATAGCTGATTTGCACGATGTCTCCATCGGCCTCTATTATGTGTTCTTTGGCTCACGTCTTCTGAGATAAGTAAGCCTAAGCCGGAGATCCCAAAATCCAAATCTCCAGAGACTCCAATATCCCTTAATTGAAGAATATTCCTGAAATCATATGAGAGATCCTGCTACAATTTAAGGTAAACATCCCCGGGCCGAAAGTTTTGAGTTACCGGGATTTTCATCATTACACAGACTCTTGCGCAGCAACGGAGTGCTTCAAAGTAACGACTTCCCCACAGAGGCCAGCGGAGTCTAGGGGGAAGAGGGTGGGGGTGTGGGTCAACTTCGTTGTTTAAGCTAGTGGGTCGAACTATCGGCCCAGCGCAGCCTCCATTTCCGAGGCAAGAGTCCCCTCCTTTGCTATCCTGGTGCCCGAACGCTTCCACGCTGTGGTTGTTTGGGCTGGACTCTGGCACCCAAAACTGACGCTGCGGTAGGACGAAAGTTTGACCTACTCCTTGTTTCGTCGAACACAGGTCCCCATTCCCCCATAGAATCCTAACAAGCAGGACCAACCGGCTACTCCTCCGGAACATTAAAGTAGTGAAATTTTTGAAACGGGGTATAAAATACTCCGCTGGCCAGGCCACGTAAATCGCACTTTTCGGTACTCCGCTACTCCGCAAGACGTCTCAAGACAAGACAGATCCAGTAGGTCAAAAGTTTTGTCGTCCCGATGCCTCACCGAGGGCTTTCTGTTCAGCAAACCTCGCCGAACTTGTTGCTGCGTGACCTAATGACCTCCTTCAGGTCCCCTGACAGACATCCCCGTTTAAGAAACGATTCAGAAGGCATCCCCGGGCCGAAAGTTTTGAGCTACCGGGACTTGCATCATTATACAGACTCTTGCGGAGTAGCGGAGTGTTTCAAGTAACGACTTCCCCACGCAGGCCAGCGGAGTCTAGGGGGAAGACGGTGGGGGTGGCGTGGGCCAACTTCCCTGTTTCAGCTAGTGGGTCGAACTATCGACCCGGCGCAGTATTCCTTAATCAAGGGACATTGGAGTCACTGGAGTCTCTGGGTCGATCCTCGATATCCTCGCCCTGATCCAGAGATCTGCAGCTCAAGATTCGGTTACGATATAAAAACAGTCCTGTTCAGTTCAACTAATATAGGGGCCTTCATATAATTACCTATTCTATCTTGGGGTTCCTTTTCTTTTATAGTATAATCGGCCTCAAAACCCTATTCTAATTACTGAGGCCCCTGAATTATGTAAGCCCTTCGCTGCCTTGCTCGCCTGACCTGGCCCCAAAGCCACCACTGCACAGGTATTTGCAGGCAATCGACATGAACTCGGACGGGACGATGGACCTGATGATGATGGACGGTTCGGCTTGGCGGCTGTTTCTATCGCAGCCAGATGGACAGTTGCTGGAATCCCGTACTCGATTTAAGAGTTCCGGGGTGTAGTGGCTTTATTTATAAGCTTTCAGGGGTATTCCTTATTTAAGCTTTGCAGCCAAACCCTAATCACTACAGGACTTCCCGGGCTTTGGCTGTAGACCGTATTTGGGGACCCTTTGGGAATGCCTGTATTGCCCTTGGTTTTCCCTTCGGATACATTCGATGTTCGGCCCGGCCAAAAGCTTTCAAGGCTGTTGGGGTCCATTATTATATTGATGTGCCGCTTCCTCAGTGCCTCTTGCTAACCATTATTTTGCAGCCCACAGGCTCTGCAGGCCGACATTCCGGTCCAGGCATATTGATGATAGTCTTATATAGTCTGTCTATGTGTGTGCGTGTGTTCATATGTATAGATGTTATACATATTAACATATCTATTTGTACATTCCAGTTCCGCAAGCATGCCTGGTTCGCGACATCTAGCTGCTGAGGAAGTGAATGTCAGCGAGTCGATTGATCTTGTCAGAGACCCGGATGTTCAGTAGTTTCATTGTGTAGTTTCTTCGGTATTAGTTCCTTCGTATAATATAAGTAACAAAAATTGTTTGTACTTTTCCCCAAACCCAACCCCGAAGGCCCAAAAAGCTTAGGAGAGCTGCCGCACTTGTACGCTGGAGAGAGCTTTTTCTTGGCGGATTGGGACTCGGATGGCGATGTGGACCTCTTGACCGGTGCCCTCGATGAAGGGGAAGGAGGGCGTGCAGTTCGCCACTTTGACAACGGTGGCTCGGTCTCGCTTGAATTTCTGCCGGCTTTCTCATCCTAGCCCTTGACACTAAACCCGAGCGTTCTTTGGCTGGCGTAAGTCTGGCCGTCCTCTCCTGGCGCAGATGTGCCTTGTAACTGCTGACCTAGGGGCAGGTGCACAACGGAGTTTAATAAACCCTCAAACCTTAAACCCTTTCAACCAACCCTTCAATTCTCAATACTAAGGTTTAGGGCTGCATAGTGTAGGGCTACTAGAATACGGGGTACTATGCGGGTTCTACAGAAGGGTTCTCTATCCGGGTTAGAATGCGAAACCTTAATCCCTCAAGGCTGTTACTGTAACAGGCCGGCATCTAATATAGGAGCCTTAATGATTAGGACAGGGAATGGGGAGGGAATACCGGAATACCATACAAGATTCATACCCGGACTAAAGGGAGTTGTCTTTGGGCAATCTGCAGACCCCCAGCTTCAAGCAGGATATTGTCGACTAGAGCAACCCTGCACCGGCCGTGGTGCCTGTGGCTACTCCTCCGGCAAGTGCATGTGCTTCTTGGAGGCTCAGTTTGGGGCTTTAGGCAGCTGCAGTCAGACAGCCTTTTGGATTTACGTAGGGGTTATGGTTTTGGATTTTGGATTTAGGGTTTAGGGTTTAGCAGTGTACTAAAACAGTCAAGGTTTGCAGTAAAGGACCCAAGTGTTGAATATGCAATCGCAAACCCTTTACTTACAAGCCCGAAGTTCAAAACCTTCTTGATGCATGCCAAGCTTGCACAAGCTGAGTTCTTTCTGCGAACAAGCTCGGCATGCATGGCGTAAACCCTAAACCTTAAATCCTAGGTCCTAAACCCCAGACACTACACCGTAAACCCTAAACCAAGGCTTCGCCGGGCACTCCCTCTCTGACTGTTCCGCATGCAGCAAGGGATACCTTGATCCAGCGAAGGTCAACGTAACCCGGCAGAGCCTTGAGAATCGTTTTCTTCGTATACCCATGCATTGCTTCATACTGCTGTGTGATATACACATAGAGAGATAGATAGATAGATCGATAGACGGATAGACGGATAGATAGATAGTGAGATAGATAGATAGAGCTATATGTAAGTTAGTACAGACTGTTTTCCCTACTGTCCCCAGAACAACCCGAGCCCTATTCTTTATGCGAAGCTCCAAAACCTGGGGCCAATCATTCAGATCACCATATTCTGGCCTCTCTTTCCGTATTACGAGAACAATCCAGGTTGGAATCCCAGCAATTGAGCACATCAGGAAGTGTTTGGCCTGTCCGGGTGTGCCTGACACTTCGCCGTGCTCTGGTCGCGGTTTCTGCAGTGACGATGTCTCAGCGAGAGGCAGGTCTACCCGTCCACAAAATTGGGATGCTGTTGGTGTCTGTGCCTTTTATTTGTCTAATTTCCTTGATTCTTGTTGTTGGGCGGTGATATTTTCCATGCGAGGCAAACATACGAACAATGGAACCCGCGCGACCGTCTACGGGGACGGCACTTGCAATTGCTCCGCCCCCTTCTCCGGCGAGATGTGTGAGGTCGGCCTCTGCTTGCCGGGCCACAAGCCGCTCGACTTAAAGGGAACTCCAGAAAGTTGGAATATGGATTAATGGTAGGATCCCCTATAATTTACCTTATGGGGGTTACGATAATGATATTCCGACTTTCTGGCTTCTACTGTACACAAAAATCATCAGCACAAGACAACCTGGCCGTTGCAGTCGCTGTAGAAGTTCAAACAAGTTTGGGCAAGAGCTCAACCATTGTCTAGCAGTGCTGCTGCCGGGACTGCTGCTACTGTCAGAAACTTGACGACAAAGACCCCTTCCTGACACAAGAATCAGACCCACAGAAGCCAACATTCAATCACCCCCGGATTTCTTGCAGCTCCTTCCTACACCCCAGGTATGTGCCCTTGTTTTAAACTCTAAACACTAAAGCCTTTCTCCTGAACCCAGGTATGTGCAGGGATCCGTCCTGCGCTGTGAGCCTTGTGATCCAGGGTCTTTTGTTGAGAAGCACAGCCTGCAGCGTCCCTGGGCTCTGAAGCTTCCCAGAGACTCCAATATCCCTTAATTAAGGAACATTCCTTAAATCATATTAGGGATCCTGCTATAATTTAAGGTATATTACTTAATTAAGGGATATTGGAGTCTCTGGGTTGTGAGTCTAGATGCCCTACAGTAGAAGCCCGGAGCCTCAAACACAGGTTAAAAACTAATGGCCCAATAGCTATAAAAGGCGATTATCCGACATACTTTTTGGGGTCCAGGTAGGGTTAAACCTTACAGCATAGAAGGCCAACAAGTTGGAAACCCAATAGCCTCAACCCTTAAGAGTAATATATAGGCCATCCCAGCACTGTTTGGCCTTAGTCCGGTTTCCATTTTTTGGAGTTTACTGTATACCCTACCTTCAGGCTCATACCCTACCCCTTTTTTAAGGTACCTAACATTCTATATAACAGATACCAACCATAAAACTAGGTATCCTAAAGAAGGGGTAGGGTATGAGCCTCCAGGTAGTCTCTATGCCTACATAATCTCCAAGCCCTAAGGACCTAAGACCGAAACCCGTGTGGCTTCTGACGAGGGCAACGAGTGAGAGCAGTCCGGGTGTTTAGGGTTCAGGGTTTAGGGTTTAGGGCTCAAGGTTGCCATTGAGGTCCCTCTCTTCATGTCTGTTCATGGGTGGTTGTCAAAATTAGGGTCCCTTCTTGGGTCCTTATTCTAGTACGGCACCATATATTTAGGGCACCCAAAAAGGGACCATAATTTTGACAACCACCCTCATGTCTTCTGCAAGAGAGAGCGGGTCGACATTGGCCGAGCTTGGCAGGAGTCAAAGTCTCGTTGCACTGAAGATAAACCTGAACCTGCAAAGCAATATCCGAATGCCCAGAACCTTAAGCCTTAAACTTAGACCCCAAACCCTAGCCCCCAAAGTTTACCTTCTGGGACAAGGACTAGGATGCCCAGTAGTACCCTTATTCCCTTTTTGTAGTCCTAGGTTCCTTATAAAGTTACCCAATACCAAAAAGAGAAGCCTTTTTATTCTTAGGTTACTGGGTATCCTAGAACCTGAACCTGATGAATACTAATACTAAGACTGATAAAGATGCAACTACCTAATACTAATACTAATACTATTACTAATACTAATACTAATACTGATACTGATACTGATACTGATACTGATACTGATACTAATACTAATACTGATACTAATACTAATACTAATACTAATACTCATACTCATACTCATACTAATACTAATACTAGTATTAGTAGTACTAATACTGATACGTATCGTAATACTAATACTGATACTAATACTAAAGCTAGTGCGTATGAAAGGCAAGCTTTTGAGACTGTTTTTCGTGGACTTGGATCTCAGGCTACTGCAACAGCTGCCAGAGAAACACCTATGCCAGTGCTCCTGGTAGTAGTCGATGCCTTCCGTGTGAAGCCTTCTGGTGGCGGATGGCGGTGACGGCAGATAAAACCCGCTGCCATGCATCCTTCATGAACGTGTTTGCCTCTGGCACTGTCCTCCTGCTGTCATTCCTGTTCTTCGCCGTGACTCAGCGCGTCGGTAGCACCTTTTGCTGTCAGGTTTCTGCGTTAGTGCAGCAACCGATCTAAAAACACAATGCACTAACTCTCCAGACCGCCAAGGTACTCTCACACTTGGCATGTTGTTCCATGCCCGTCGAGGACGTGCGGTTGAAGGATGGCATCCTCTCTCTGTCCACCCGTGGACGTCACTGGCTACTGCGGCCTGCCAGAGTTTTCTTCGAAGACACCGGGCACCCTCTCCTCGCATCTAGGCTTGCACTCACGGCTCACCTTCCCAAACGGTTTAGGGTTTTAGAGTTTAACCCTAATATAAACCTTACTTCCCAAACCCCACACCCTAAGCCCTAAACCTTAGACCCTAAACCTTACTTCCCAAACCCTACACCCTTAGCCCTAAACCCTAAACCCTAAACCCTAAACCCTAAACCCTAAGCCCTAAACCCTAAACCCTGACCTTACTTCCCATGTGTAACCAGAAGTCTCTTTCACATCCCCAGGCCCGAGAAACCTCACGTCTCCATGCCCTACTTGGAGGATCATGGGACTTAGGAAGTAGGGGTCCTTAAAGGGTTCCTTAAAAGGGATCTATAAGGGGTACCTTAAAAGGGATCTATAAGGGGTACCATAAGGGTTTAGGGTTTAAGGATCATGGGACTTAGTAAGTAGGGTTATAAGTACCTTAAGGTTATATGTACTGGTAAGTGTAGTTACCTTACTTATAACCCCAATTACTAAGTCCCATGATCCTTTAAGTAAGGTTCCTTTAAAGGTAGCAGCTGGCAGAGGCGTTGCTACAAAGATTTCTAAAAGCGGGCTCTATAAGGGTACCGTAAGGGTTTTTTATGCAATCTTTTTTTTTAAGGTTAGCCGATTTCTGTAAGTCCATGCAAAGCCTCACCAACGACCTAGGACCGTAAACCTCCCTCAGCCCTAAACTAAACCGTAAACCTTAAACCCTAAACCCTATAAATCCGAACCCCTTAAGCCCCAAAAGCCCTAAAGGCCCTAAGTTCTAACCCAGGATGGCAAGACGACCTACCTCGTAGAGGTGCAGAATGACCGGGAGCTCACCTTGTGCGACTCACAAGGCGCTGATACGGGTAGTATTATCAGGGGGACCCCTTAAAGGGTACCCCTTCTGAACCCTACTTCCGGCTCTCTTAAAAGGGGCCTTTTCAGAGGGTCTAGATCCCCAAGGCTCCCCCGAATCCTAACTCCCATGATAAATGAGATCTTCCTATAAAGATGGGGCTACAGTCTAGGGTTTAAGGTTTAGGGTTGTCTAGGGTTTAGGGGTTTAGGGTTTACGGTTTGGAGGTTTAAGGCTGCGGAGTCGTTTCTATTGAGAAGAGAAAAGGCAGTTTCTTCAAACAAGGGCTACGATCCTGAGAAAATCCTTACATTGAGAATCCCACGGCAATGTGGGGTCTAGGTCAGGTTCGACATCTCGAAATGGGACCCCGAACATCCATAAAGGGACTACGATGCATGTCAATGTTTATTCAACACCCATTGCAGAACAGATAGACAATATATCCCTTTTAAAGGCAGCTAATCATGCGAGGCCTGAACCCATTGGCCACTTCACAGCGAATGCATGACGAGTAGCCGGAAGCAGTGCTGCAAGCTCCTACAACAGATGATTGAGTTAAAAGTTAAAAGATCGAACATTCCGGGTTTAGGGTTTAAGGTTTAGGGTCTCAACCCACAAACACCAAAACCCCAAAACAGCCCTATCGTGGTATTCTCTCATGATTGACATCGATGTGTACCGTTAGACACCAGCACTTCGCAGCTGACAATGCGATCGTCGAGCCGTAGGGTCTATGTACAGAAGCACAACTTCTATACATGTAGGCATGTAGGCATATATATATATATATATATATATGTATGCATGTATGTATCTATGTATATGTCTGTATATACCGGTTGGCTGGATGGAGGGCTGGTGGATGGTGAGGGGGGTTGGCTGGATGGAGGTCTGGTGGATGGAGTCGGTTGGCTAAATGCGGTTCGGTTCGCTGTCGGTTCAGCGGTTCGCGGTTTTTGCGGTTCACAGAGGTGGACGGTTCCCTGCGTTTCGGTTCCGGTTTGCGGTTCGGTTCGCGGCCTTGTTGTATACGTATGTATGTATGCATGCATGAAATTGTGTGGAAGCGTTGCGCGTTTTCGGTCAGAAAGCGCAACAACTAGGATTGAGTGCCGGCGAGGTGTCCCACTGGCGCTCGCAGCCGATGCGTCCCAGGGCACCTGCCAAATACACCGTGGCGACAACCTGCTGCGAAGGCGACTGTGTCCGATGCAGATCAGGGTGTCGATTCTTGGGCAAAGGTTGAGCTAGACCTTTGCCGTACAACCCAGACCCTAAAAAGTAGAATCCAAATGTTATCTGGTTTAGAACCTTCACAGTCAAAGCATTTTGAACAGCTGGAGAGGAACCTCTTAACTCTCAGGTGGCTGCCGCGACCTACCGGTTAGGGTGTAATTACGCCATAGAACCTCAAGCGAACACCTCGAGTCGACACAGCAACCAACAAACAGTTGAGCTTCAAACGCTTCTCGGGCTTGGACTAAACCCTGAACCCCAAATCCTAGTAAGCAAGGGGCTTCACTGGAAAGGCCTTGGGCCCTTAAACCTCTGGATCCTAGGTCGAAGTCACTTTATGGGCTTTAAGGCTTGGGGCAGGAGCAAGGTTCACAGATGGTGCTCATAGACCTGGTTTCTGCTCAAAGCTCAAAGTACCCATTTGACCTCTCCTTCACTTGCATGAGAACCCTACAAGGGCCGTAAACTTCGACAGCCTGCCCATCTTACCCCTTTCCTTACCTTTGGTTAGTGGGGCATGGAAGAATGGTAGTAATAGTATTTATAATTGTACCCCATTCCTCCATTCCCTACTAACCAAAGGTAAGTTTCTTGTAGCCCCAAGGTGGCTAACCCTAAACCCTAAACCCTTAAACCCTAAACCCTAAACCCAAACCCCAAACCCCATGATTTAGTTCGGGCTCCTCAAATGAGATCCGGAAGCCTGAAGCCGAAAACCAACCACAAACGAGGCGCCACCCGGCCTTCAGCGTGATCCATCCCCCACCCCCACCCCTGGCCCGCCCTGCGAGCTTTTTGCCAATGAGTTTAGGGCCTGAGACCTTAGGCTCTAGGGTGCCAAGGAGCACTGCTACTTCCGAATGTTGCTTAAGTTAGGGGTTCGCGTGTACCTGGTGTTGGGTTTGCCCTAAGCCCAAAGGCCTGTTCACAATAAACCCCGAGCCTAACGCCCAAACTTGAAGCCAAATCCTGCCGCCAGCTTTTGCAGGGGTGTCTTCGGAGTTCCTTTCCTCCTGTGCCTTTGGCTGCTTTCGATCCTCTTGGCGACCACCTTCTTCCTCCTGGGCGTCGTAGCTTTCGATGCAATCATGGCCCTGACAGGCTGCTAGACACAGGGATCAACGGAATCAAGTTCGGGTGAGGAGTTTACTGCCTAGCTGGTGGGCTTAGCTTTGGAGTAGAATTATGTTAGCTTGCGGAATAGGACTTATTAGGGGGCAACGGGTTTTGTGGGCTTGAGACTAGGAGTGCAAAGGGCATGTAAGGCTTCATGGATTGGTCTTGTTGTTTAGGGTGTAGGGCTGGGCATCAAAATAGCCCAAAAGCCTCATATAGTATGGTCTTTGGGCCAAACGCCTGAATACATGAGTCCTTGGATCCCTACTGTTGATGATACAAATCCTGCATTAGCCACAATTTGGAACATACCACAATTCTCATACTTCGGGGTCCTTAAGGTAATGCAGGACTTATATCATCAGCCGTAGTATGGTCTTTGGGCCCAAACGCCTTAACATATGAGTCCTTAGATCCCTAGGTCAAGTTTAGGGTTTCTTCGGGCTTCACAGTTAGGCGAGCAAGGAGGCCCACTGTGAGTACTGTACTTGGGGGATCATGGGACTTGGTAAGTAGGATTATAAGTACCTTTATTGGGGATATAACTAATTATAACTGTAGTTACCTTACTTATAACCCCAATTACTAAGTCCCATCATCCTTTAAGTATCTACGTTCTTTGGCCTGCGGAATCATGAGCTTTCCGAAGGAATCATTTGTTTCGCCTTTGGATGCCACCATCGTGGATCCTTCTATGTTTTGAGGAATCTTCCGCAGTAAAGGGGGTGATATAGAAGACTGAAGAATCGCTAGCATTATACCATAGGCTTCCTAAACTTAGCTATACTGTGGATACTGCCCCCATTCAGTAGCAGTTGAATAATAGGGGCAGTACCCAGACTACCTACAGTCTCCGTTGTAATTCCTGTGTTGGGATACCCTCTTGGGATCCTAAACACAAAACTGGTTAAACCAAAAGGGGAACTACAATGGAGACTGTACTTGGAGGTTCATGGGTCGTGATAAATGGAGTTATAAGTCCCTTACTATGGGTTAGAACTATAGTTACCCCAATTATAGGCCCACTTATAACTACCCATAAATTTAAGATTCAGGGTTTAGGGTTAAAGGTTTAGGGTTTAAGATTCAGAGTTTAGGCTCAAGATTCAAGGTGTTGGGGTTGGGGTTTTAGGGATATCTGAACAATGGGTTATAGATCCCTTATAGTAGACATTCCAAGCCCCTTTAACTAAAAGGAAGCCTATAAAGGAACCCTACTTGGAGGGGCGCGGGACTTAGTAAGTAGGTTACAAGTAGAGTCATAAGTACCCAAAATGGGGATACCCAAAACTATAACCCTACTTCTAACCTTACCAAGTCCCCTGCCCCTCCAAGTAGACCCTAAACCCTAAACCCCATAGATCCCTTTAAGGAACCCTATAGATCCCTTTAAGGAGCCCTTTAAGAGCCCTTACTAAGTCCCCTGCCCCTCCAAGTAGGGTTATCCGAGCAATGGGCCAGGTCTGCTTCTCGCCGCCTTGGTCCACAGGTGGACCCACCCGCTTCTATGCAGCATTTCAGCGACACTAGTGTAATAGGGTTTAGGGTCTTAGGGTTTAGGGTCTTAGGGTTTTAGGGTTTTAGGGTTTTAGGGTTTTTAGGGTTTTAGGCTTTAGGGTTTAGGGTTTTAGGGTTTAGGGTTTAGGATTTAGTGTACCAGACAGGATAATCCTAAACCCTTGTAGAACCCCTGAACCCCTAAACCCTAAGCCTACTGTCTTCCAAGAGGTTGGAGATCCAATTTCCGATTTTGTTCGTGCTTTGTTCCGGGATGCTAGGAGCACTTCACCTTACGCAGTAGCCGTAAAACCTCAACCCGGCTCCTAAACCCTAAACCCCGCCCTAAACCTCCGTCCCACTTCGTCCCGAACCCTACACTCCCAAGACTCCCGAAACCTTGAAATGGATAGAATACATACCTTATAATTACCCCTGAGCCTACTCTCTAAACCTCTACCCTGCACTCCATACCCTCGGAACGGCACAGGACCACCTGTGATTTGACTCGAGATCGCAAACTCTTTGCTGCACGGCTGCGCTTCCACCGACCTTTTCCTTGCCCCAAAGGCCCAGAAAGAGGAGACCATGGGGGCAGATCTTTGCGGCTTGGGGTTTAGGGTTTGTACGGTTTTACACAGGTTACCAATACTATGTTGGGGGTTCCTTACTATAATTGTAGTATAATATACCCCAGAAACCTTTTCTAATCAATTATACCACCAAAACCTTATCTGATTAATTATTATAAGGCCCCAAAAGTAGGGAGACCGTTCCAGGTTGGGGAGTTGAGATTTAAGGAATAGTTAGTTCTTAGTTGGTGGCGGGTAGAAGTTGTCTTCGCGGCGCCAGTAGCACTAGCAGTAGCCGTAGCCGTAGCGGTAGCAGCAGCAGCAGCAGCAGGAGGAGGAGGAGGAGGAGGAGGAGGAGTAGTAGCATTAGCAGTAGTAGCACTCTCCGCAAGCCCCACCGTAGACTGGGGTCCGACTTCAGCCCTCAATGCCTCACTCCGGTAGCCTCGCAGCCTCAATCGTAATCTTACGACCCTGAAACTAAAGGCGGCCGCTGGATCCACATGAACCCGCCCCTTCGCAGGTCTCTTCAGACGTTGCTTAGGCGGTGTGTCGTTGAGTTTTGTGTTTTTGGGCTAGAGTCTCGATTTTCATGTCGTAGGGGTTTGAAGGCAACATATTGCTGCTTATCTTCTAAAAAGGGGTAGCGACTTAAACCTTCGACCTCTGCTTCGGCTGACATCACTTGTGGCCAGGACTTGGATTGGGCAAAATTCAAGATCTTTACGACCCATGCCGCACCAAGAGCAACGGTTTTTGATGGCACGGTTAAGTGGTTCACGGTCACGGTTTTTGTCTTTAGAGTTCAGGAATTGCTGCAGAGTTTGCCATGTTTTGAGTAGTCACTAGCGATCTTCCTGCACAATCTCTGCACAACTGTGATTTTCCGATATACCCTAAGTCTTGTTCTAGTCATTCAGACCCCTATCGAATGGGGTAAGGTTCTGGCCTGGTTTGGGTGTTGAGCGGTGGCTTTGTCCCAGTTCTTCTTCGCCCGTATATTTCAGTTTGGTTTCAGCATGTTTCAGTTCTTCAGGGTCTGCAGTCTTCATACCCCAGAGGGTCAATTTATACTACTATTATGGAATTAGGGTTTCGAAACCATAATAGGGATGGTCGTTTGGGACCTGATTCCATGATGGTGGTGTATATGGACCCTCTGGGTGCTGCTTAACTAGCTAGTTACAAGCGCAAGGTTCAGAAATCGTCATTGAAACGAGGGGCCAGGGGAGTGAAGATTCCTATCTTGCGGATGTATGCAGTACTGCTCGTAATGGGGTTTAGGGTTTAGGGTTTAATGTTGGCTCTTACTATTGGTATCAAAACTTACATTTTCAGAGTTCCAACCTGTCTGGCGGCAACAGGATTTCTTCAGCGCCTACATCGGTCATCAGAGGACAGGCTGCTGGTGTCAGACGGGGATCTCAAAGGTGTCGGCGTATGTACGTATACACATTTATGTACGTACGCGCGTGCGCACACGCCCGTTCACACAGATACACAGATACATAGATACATACATGCATGCATGCATGCATACATACACACATGCATACATTACATACATATAATTAATATGGAGAAAGAAATGCCACAGAATGCCGGAGAGCTTATCTTGCTGTTTGAAGGAACAGCTGCTGCAGGACATTCGCAGCGGTTGAACTTCTCCGGTCCGGCATGCACGGCTCCCATGTTGGGACCATATCGCGCTCCATGATGATCCGCAGATTGTGTGCTGCACGATCTGCTGTCCGGCAGAGGTGGGCGAGAGCTTGCGGAACAGGAAAGGCATTCTGAAGCGGAATCGATGACCTTCGACTAAGTCTACTATCAACATTTTGTAGCACCTGGAACAGATGCATGGGATTTTTCTCCACAAGCCCACGGACACGGGCGACAAGAACCAAAACCAGTGCACTACCATCGCGAGATATGGCCAAAACGAGCTGAACAAGTACTATCGTGCTATGTCCCTGGCAACAGCAGTGAACTTGTATCCCATGCGCATGTGGGAGAACTTGCGGGATGTACTGACGCTTCTGAACCCCAGGGAGCCGCCGCCTCCTGGCAGGATTGTCCGTCGTTTCCTGGCTGATGGCTACGAGGCGAATCGACGCAAAGCCTCTGTTCTGAAGAAGCTCACCACGCCTCTTCCGATGGTGTCCCTGGAAATTGACATGTGGCCAAGCCCAGCGCGTGGACATTTTTTCGGATGTTGGCTGCATGGTATCACAGTAGATTGGCAGGCTGTCTCTCTCTTGCTGCACTTCCGGCCCTTTGGTGCTACTTGTAATAGTAGTGCAAACCAAGCTTGCCGGCTTCGGCGGCTTCGGTCGGCTGTCCAGTCAACCGTAGAAGTGGGCAGCTTGGCGTGTAAACTGGCGTCTCCGACGCTTCTGGACGCCGCGGGCATCAGGCGCTTGCTACTATGTGAGCCGGTGTGGATATTGAACAAACCTAGCAAGTGGTCGCCCGCCTACATCATGCTGGCCCGGCATCTTGGGCAGGCGGGTGTGGGGTGCGGGGGTGAAGGGGGGAAACGAATTAGTGGCCACGCGAAAATTGGCAGCGGCCACTGCTTTCCAGGCATCCTACCTAGCCGGAATCCCGCAATTGGTCTGACAACAGCGAAAAATGCTGCACATCTGCACGTTCCGTCCAGAACCGCTTGCAGCCAGCCGGTCTTTGCATGTGAATAACAACTACGTACATTCGCAGTGATTTCCATGCATTCGAAGTTTGTGTTTATCTCTTCGACTTGTGGGTTTTATGCTTTGGATTTGCGGTTTGTTTTGGAGGGCTTTGCGAGGCTTCCGCAATGAGCAACTTCTGTCCTGAAATCAAAGTCATGGCTTGGGGAGCTTCAGGTCCCACAGCCTTGGTTTCGGAAGTTGACAACCGCTTGCCTTTTACCCGAGGGTTAGGAAACCCCCTCAACTTGAAAAGTTTTGTGACCCACTGCATTTCCCAGCCGTTGCCCAAGACCCTGGCCTATGATCACAGAAGGCCTACATTGTTGAGAGACGGGTTTAGATGGCTCTGGTAGTCATGCTAGTCTAGAGGAAGATGCCCTTCCCCCGAAAAGCCAAAACGATATAGTCGCAGCCACTAAATCCTTTCGCCCTCCCCGCCTGCACGCAAGCTGAGGAGCCGTCTCGCCTTCCCACCTGCCCCAGACTGCCCCTCATGCGGCAGCTGACCGGCTCAATCCTTGAAGGATATGTCATATCCCTCGCGTTGCTTGCTCGCTCAGGGGCCAAACACCGTATATGAAGACTCTCCTTTGACTGTCGGTGTATGCATGGCCACAGAGTGTGTGCTTCATACCGTGTCGTACTCGGCCGTGACTAAGCAGATAAAGGTGCCGACGAGTGCGTCGTTAGAGACTGTCTTCCAGGCGTATGCAAAGTGCCTGGGGTACCGCAGACCCACTGATCTCACATTCTCGGGATCAGCAGGGCTCTTACAGCCAAGCCTGCCGGTACAGTAAAGGACTTTTTGGGGGATGCCACATCTGCCAGTTTGGAGGTGATTAGCCCACCGAACGTGAACTCGTCACATTGGCGAACAGTCCTCAAAGCGGCTTTAGAACAAAGACTGAAATCGAGCGCTTTTTTTGCCCATGCCGTAGCCCTTTAGTTGCGCGGCTGCCGTAGCCAGAGCCTAGCTTGCATGTTGAGACCCGGATGATTGAGCCCCCACGTAAGCGCCCCAAGCTTGATCTACGACCCAGGCGACCACGACAACCACCACAAGACCACCAAGAGACCCAAGAAACTAACCAAAAGCTATCAAGATAAGTGCAAGCACTGGCAAGTCTCAAGGACTGGAGGGTTCTGGACCACGGCCAAACTTCATTTGCACGGATTCGGGACCGCTGCCAGAATGGCTGCCCCCGCTTCATGGTGCATCCAAAAATGTTTTGTCCTTAAGTGGTGGGATTCAGCGACACGGATCGTTGCTTCCCCACATGTACTAGCGGACTACGGGCTTCAGTGCTGCGAATCAATTCTGGAAGCCGAGAAGTTGGTGGCTGCTGTAGGATTTCTATCACAGAATTTAGAGTTAAGCACGGCTGCATCACATGATGGTTGGTGGAGCGGTTTGGGCCTGGCCTTGAGCTTCGGAGTCAGGGTTCAGCCTGAGTGGATACCATTGGGCAGGAAGGGGAGGGGCCGAGCCGGGACCATACGCATATGCATGTAAATATACATCTGCATAGACATCTACCTGTACACATAGACATGAACATAAACATATACATGCACATATCCATATAAATATGCATAGTCATATCCATATCCATGCACAATTACATGTACTTATACATATACATACACACACATACACATATGCATACATTTTTACATATACATATACATATACATGTACACTTACTTTACATGTACGTATACACATCCGTATACATATACGCATGCATCACCGTTTAACATATACTTGCACATATACACACATATACATATACATATACATATACATATACCTATACCTATACCTATACCTATACCTATACCTATACATATACATATACATATACATATACATATACATACACATACACTTATACTTATACATATACTTATACATATACATATACATATACAAATACATATACACATACACATACACATACATATACATATACATATACTTATGGTAGAAGCCAGAAAGTTGGAACATCAGACTCCTCATGCCCTTAAGGTAAAGTATAGAGGATCCTGGCAGCAATCCTCCTAAAGCCATGTTCCAACTTTCTGGCTTCTACTGTATACATATACATATACATATAGGTATACATATACATATACATATACATATACATATACATATACACATATACATATACATATACATATACATACACATACACATACACATACCCATACATGCACATAAACATGTACATATACCTACACATACACATACACATATGCATACACATACACATTCTCATACATATCCATATCCACATCCATTACATATACATATACATACATTTTGGCTTGTAATTACATAGACATAGTATACATCTGCATGTGCACATAGGTTTACGCACGTACATTGTGTTACATTGTATCTTATATATTGTACATTATAAATTAATAACTATACAGTGTATTCTCATACTGTACATTTTATTGTATACATTATACACCATGCACTATACATCATACGTTATACGTCATACGTGGTTTCACATTATACAGTGTCATCCCACGGTACACATACACATATTCATCGACACATACATATAACTGTTGGGTGTGTGTCGCGGTATAGTCATTAAACTCCCCAGGCCTCTTCCTTGTTTGTTTGGACCTTGGGCCATCCAAAACCCGGAGGAACATGTACTACCTGTGCAGCAACATCGTCAAGCCATTGACTGCCCGAGACCGGTTGTCCTACGCAGAGTTGGCTGGGCCCTCCCCAGTGATTTGGCTCAACCGAAGAAGGCACAGGTTGCAATAATGAGCCGGAGGTATACCATGGTGTAGGCTTAAGGGTTCTGTTGCTATGCGAGGTTTGAGAAGGGCTTCTACGGTACTATAGGGCGGTTTTCGAGGGGTTTTCGCAGCTGATTTTTGGGGTTCTTGGGGCAGGTATGTTCGAGTGGCTTTGGGGATATACGCGTAGGCACATTTCATAGGGTTAAACCAGCACTTTTGTGGCGCGTTCCTTCGCTAAGATCTGGGCCTGAATAATCAGTTGTTTTCGAAGGTTTGTTGGCTTAGTTGCAGTCGTAGAATGCCTTCCCCAAACTCAGTTTTAGTTATTATGCCCCTTGCTGAGGTGTCCTGGTTCGTTTCTCATTACTGGGGCATGCCATTCCAGCACTTCGTCGAGTGCTTGAAGGGGCACGCTGCGGACCGGATTCTCGGATGCCGTGGAGCGGCCGGATTATAGGTTTCAGGATTCAGGATGCAGGGTTTAGGGTTTAGGGGTCCAGGATTTAGGCATTTGGGTTCAGGTTTAAGGTTTCTATTCTAAAGTAAGCGCAGAATTCCCGGCAGAAGTGCTGATGGTGTTTACGTGTGTTGGTGGAACAGGATCTACATAGAAACAGCGGTGGTGCTAATTCTGACTGGCGTACTGATTCGCCGGGTCAAGTCCCACAGCCGTAACCTTACCATAGGGGCCGCCAAGGCACAGAAGCATAACAAATTCTGAGTTACGGGGCTATGGTTGAAGCTCGGATCAGTAAACACCGAACCCACGAAGCGTATTGACCGATTTGGGCGCTCGTCATAGATGATTTTGGGGACTGTTGACATCGACACCTAGTACAGCTCCTTCTGTTGAGTTTGGTTCCAGCATCAGGACGACAAGCTACTGGATCTGCACTTTCGCAAACAACCAGTGGAAGGTGACCGAAGAGCTGGGTGAAGAGGTGTTTTGGCTGGAACCTATCTCCACAGATTTGAGTGTGGTTCAGCTTGAGTTTGTGGGTTTTGAGTGGATGTGGGTATGTTGCACGGTTGCATAAGGGTTTCTGCCTTTGGAATGAGGGCCGTCAGGGTTCACGTTAGGATTTTACGGCTTGAGGAATTGGGTATGTTGTCGAGGTTTAGGGTTTCGGGTTTTGGTTAGTTTTAATGTATTAATGTTATGGAGTTTCCTGAGACAAATGTCGCACAGCTGTTTCAGCAACATAGTGCATGCTTCATGGGGGCGAAGTCAATGCAGATCTCGCTCGGCAGAGTTGTTTTAGGAACTTCGTTGGGCTGGCTTGCGATTGCAGTTGGCTCTCCAATACCCAGCACTTCAGGTTTTCTGCACGTAATTCGGCGGTAGTCTAATTTCTGTTGTCTTGTCGTAAGGTTCCGTGTTCCTAAACCCCTATATTCAAACCCTGAAGCCTAAGCTCTAGTTAGCCCAAAACCTAAACCCTAAACTGAGACCCAGAAGCCCTGCAAGGGGTGCTTCAGCCGATAGGCCTGGGAAGCACCGCTGTCCCAAACCGATGGTCTGAGGTAGCAAGTCGTTTAGACGGCATTGTGGCGAGTTAGGCTTATTTGGGGTGTAGGGTTTGGGTTGAGGTAGTATCCGGGTAGAGATTGATTGGCTTTGGGCGGTTGGGCATTTGCGCGGAATTGCGTGAACATGCAAACATATTGAAAAATGTAAGTCAATGATGCTTGCACAAAAATTCGCATCAACACAAATGCAAACTGTCAAGAGCCTTGATAAGCCCAAAACCCAAGTGCTCTGCGCCGGTCTGAGCCAGACACCAGAAGGTGCAGTGTTCGTCCTTCTACCTGGCTTTGCGGAGCAGTTCGTGTCAGGGCACCTTGGTGGTGCTCGATGAGGAGGTGCTACCCTTGACGAGGCACCGCTTTCGGGAGGGTGGGCAAACGAGTGGGAGTGGGTCAGAGGTTTGCACAGGCAAAAGGAGCACGAGGTTCTTGGAGTAGTTTGATGCATTTCTCCGGGCCAGTAGTCTCTTTTTTTGCACAGCCCCCCGGCTACACCATCCCGACTTAGCGACAGTATCATCGATCCACTCAAGCGTTCGTCTACCAAACAGATCTGCGTGTGTGGGAGTCAACCGTTGTCAGCAATGTCAGCTTTCTGGGTACGGCTTCGGTGTAACATATTTGGGGCCATCATGTTTGAGGTCTAGCAGGCTGACATAGAGGGCAGCATAACTGATCAAACTGTCCACTTGTAGGCATTGTCCTTGTATACTTGGCGTAAACCCAAACCCTCTTGAAGTCTGTTCCGAGTATACACGTCCTTATCTAAGGTTGCCCCAGTTGTCCTTGAATCACGAAATCTGTGAATACCAGTTTGGGGGTCTGGGGTTTGGGAGGGTTTAGGGTTTATGGGTTGATTAAACACGAGCCTCGTGTGACACGTTGTTTGAGCTTGTTCAAGTGCGTGGCGGGGTTCAACTTCTTGTGGAAGCAGGGAGCCAATGCCTTTCAAATGAGGAAGTGGCATATGCTATTTCATGAAGGGGTATTGGCCTCCGGGTAAGGGCTCTAAGAGGTTTTTGGGTTGGGCCGTTGCAATATAAGGCCTTTATGTACTAACACACCCATCACCTAAACTCCAACACGCCAAAACCCGAGGGCCCAAACCCTTGGAATCCCAACAGCCGGGTGCTCCTCAGCAGTCAGTTTTCGGTTTCGTTGCGATTCAAGCCCAAGGCTCACTGAACTAAACCCCACACCCTAAATCGTGCATTTGCTCTTTGTTATATGACATCAGAGTGGTTTATAGATTTGCTGTTTGTTACATGACATCAGAGTGCTTTATAGACAAGCCCGTGTCCGAAACCCGAAAAACTGAATTCTTATCTCCAAGCCCTAAACCCGACCCTGCAATAAACCCCTGAACCTAAGGTCTTGGTATCTCTTTGAGCTCTTCCCGAAACCCTAAACCCCTACAAACCCTAACCCCTAAACCCCCTACAAACCCTCAACCCTAAACCCCTCTAAACCCTAAGCCATAAACCTAAGGTCCTGGTGTCTCTTTGAGCTCTTCCAGACCGAGATGCTCAGCAGAGAAGGACGCGACTTCCAGGGACTCCTCCTTGGAACTTCCACGCGTCTGGGCTTGAAGTAAAAGGGGCTTTTTGGGGGTTTAGGATTTAAGATATGTGGGGTTTAGGGTTTAGAGTTTAGGATTTAGGATATGTGGGGTTTAGGGTTTAGAGTTTAGGATTCGTTCTAAGGACTCATATCATCTGTTGAGGCTTTTGGGCCTAAAGACCATACTATATAAGGCTTTGGGGCTCTTTTGATCCCCAGGCTTTCAAGGGGGCTGTCGGGGTTTAGGATTCATGTGGTTTGGGGTTTAGGGTTTAAAGTTTAGGGTTTGGGGTTTAGGGTTGAGGTTTTGGGTTTGGGGCTTGCTTCGGGTCGGGATTTTGGGCTTGTAGGATGAAGTGCTCGGGTCCGTCTAGCAGCAACACTTGCGTAGCCCAAACCCTTAGAGCAACAGTGAAACACCAAAAAGCAAGCTCTAAACCCTAAAATTCCATCCACCCCAAACCCGAAAGCCCTAAAGCCCTATAAACCCTAAGTCCTAAGTGTTAAAACCCTAAGCCCTAAAGCCCCAAAGCCCTAAGACAGCTCAGGGGTGTCATGAACTACGGCCAGAGCAGCGTCGATCTTGCATTGAAGATCAGCAGCCTGCATACAACCAAGGCTATTTAAAGGGTTTAGGCTAAGGCTTAGGGTTTAGGGTTCAGGGCTTGAGGTTTAGCGGTTTATGGCTTCGGGTTTCGGGTTGGTTTCGTAGAGATTGCTGTTCACTATGTTCTTCTTGATCTTCCCATCGGTTCTACAGAAGCTGTAAAGGATGCAAAATCCAGTGCAGCTCCATGACTGAACCCAACACCCAAGTGGGTAGTTGTCAAAATTATGGCCCCTTTTTGGGTACCCTAAATATAGGTGCCGTACTATAATACGGACCCAAAAAGGGACGCGAATTTTGACAACCACCCAAGTGCTTTTGAGACTGGGATTCTTCGAGTTTTATGTTGCGGCTTCAGGCACCGGAGTTCATCAGAGAGATTCGGCAGGTAGCGGCGCAAAGCCTCGGTTCAGGGTCTAGTAACAATCGGCCTTCCTCACACAAGAAAGGGCGCATTATTCGGTTCAAGATTTCGAAGACTGCAATTTTTTTTCAAAAAACACAACACTAATTGTAAGCCTTTGTGGAGCTTTGGGGCTGAACTCTGGGGAGCTTTGTTGCATCTAAAGAGCCGCCGGACCCCTCACTGTGAAGAACCCTAAACCCTGCCTGTAGTCTCCATTGTAGTTCCTTTTTTTGGTTGACCAAAAGCTCTATTATAGGATCCTAACCATAAAACTGGTTAACCAAAAAAGGAACTACAATGGAGACTCTAGGTGTGAGCCCGCAGTCTAACGACTCCAAAGGGGGCGCCACTTAAAGGATCATGGGACTTAGCAAGTAGGGTCCCTTTAAGGGATCTATAGGGGTACTATAAGGGTTAAGGGTTCCTTAAAAGGATCTATAAGAGATCTATAGGGTTTAGGGTTTAAGGATCATGGGACTTCGTAAGTAGGGGCTCCTTAAAGGGGTTCCTTAAAAGGGATCTAAACGGGGTACCATAAGGGTTTAGGGTTTAGGGGGTTTCTATACGGATACTTGGAGGTTCATGGGACTTAGAAAGTAGGGTTATGAGTACCTTAATTGGGGTTAAAAGTAATTATAACTGAGTTACCTTACTACTAACACCGATTACTAAGTCCCATGATCCTTTAAGAAGCCTCGACCACACCTCCAGTGCAAGAAACCGGTTAACGGTGCCACTACCATAGCTTTCACAATTATGGCGGCTGGTGCTCCACATTCACCTATAAAAAAGGCCGACCAGAACATGGACTGCTGTCGAAGCCAAGAGCTCTACAGGAATCAACTGCGAGTCTAAGTCAGGGACCCCCGAACCCTCAACCTTGAGCCGTTGACCCTAAACCCTACATCTGAGATCCTTGGCCATCAGCACAAGGCAAGAAACTGTCCACCTTGCGCCTCCAAGATGCCCAGGCTTGTCGTTTTGAGGGTTTCTTTGCAAGGATACTTGTTGGTGTTTTCTGCAGGTCTTGGGGCAAGCCTGGATTCCACGGTTGCGCTTTCATGGATTTAACTTGAGGGTTCAGGGCTTAGGGCGTAAAGGTGAGCCTGCTACATAGCGCATTGACACCCGAATTGCTCAGGCTGGTTTGATTGAAGGACACTGCGTTAGTTCTGGTATATTCTAAACCCTAAGCCCTGAACCGTGGCCCTTTCAAGTATAAGGCAGTGCTCTTGGGTGTGGGATCTAATGCTCAAAATATCATGAGACCTAGCAATTGGTGTCATAAATAAAGTAACTACAGATATGATTGGGTATAACCCCAATACAAGGGTGTGTTGCGCACAGAGCTCTTAGATAACAGTTATAAAGGGGTACTGTAAGGGTACGAGAGGGATCCACAAGGGATCTATAGGGTTACTCGGTTGTCTAGGGCTGCGAGTTTAGGGGTTTTCGGGGTGCAGGGACTCAAGCCCAAATCCCTACTTCCTAAACCCCTAATCCCTAAACCCCTAAACCCAAAACCCCAAAACCAAAACCCTGAAACCCCAAAGCCCTAAACCCCAAACCCTAAACCGAAGGCTAGCTGTCCCCACGACAAGCGCATCATTGACGAAGCAGTGGCGAATCACCCAGGCCGCTTGAAACAATAGAGCCATGGGGCTTATGGGTTTTAGGGACCCCAAAAGCACATAAGCATAAGCATAAGCATTTCATTTATGGGGATATCCCTACCTTATTGGGCTTCATTACAACGGGATTTATATGGGATATCCCTATCCTAATTTTTGCTTATGTGCTTTGGGTTGGTGTGGGGCTTATCAGGCATTATGGAGTAGAGTATGTAGGGCTTCAAGCAACGTTTATCCGTTTTGATATTATATAGATAAGGAGCTCCAGTTTATGGGCTGTGTGCTTTGGGAGGTAGGTTTATCTTGATGATGAATAGAAAACTCCTGCAGCCGAACCCTGATAGACCCCTTTAAAGGAAACCCTTGACTTCAGCCCTCTTCTCATCATTAAGGCCCGGATACTTCTTTACTGCGGTTAAGATTCGGGCGTTAAGGGGTTTAGGGATTTATAGGGTTTAGTTGTCCAGGGTTTGAGGTTCAGGGTTCTCGTCGCCAGTCTTTTTGATCCTCGGGGTGCAAGTTGGGCAAGGATGTAGTTCAGGGTTTAGGGTTTAGATTTGTGGGTCTAGTTTAGGGTTTGGTGCTTGCGGGTTGGCGGCTAGAAAAGGGCGTAGGGGGCCTAAACCATTGAGCCAAATCTTAAACCCTATGCCCTAACCCCTTTAGCCCCCACCCTCAACCAAGCAAGAAAAACGAATTAGATGTGGTTTAAGTGATGTTTTGCATGTTTGGCCTTAGCGTTGGGCTTTTGTGTTGCAGTGTTGCCGGCTAGAAGTTAATATGGTGGTCGACGTCGGTAGTAACAAGTAACAATGGACCCGCATTGTCCCATAAAGTTAGCACCGTATAAGGAACTCGAAAGCACAGCATCTTTCGGAATGACGATGCGGGAGCAAAGTGCTCTGCCTGCTTTAGATGTAAAACCCTAAACCCTAAACCACCCTAAACCCTAAATAGCTTCGCACAGCATGGGAGGACAGCCGAAGCAATCATTGCCGGCTCCGCCATCGGACGAGGAAATGCCTGGGGCGGAGGAGCTCGCTACAAGATTACCGAAGAGGGCGATTTGGGAGTTTCCGAAAATAGGGGACCCTAATATAGTACCCTAAATAGTAGGATTCTTATTATAGGGACCCTCAAAAAAGGTACACCGAATTTTTCGGAAACTCCCATCTACATCCAAAGCACCTTCAAGGCCGATGGTTCATGATTCATGCGGCACACGGGGTGCAGGTGCGAGACAGCTTGGATGCGTGCATCACACTTCTAGACCAAGCCCTCAAAATCCTAACATACCTCAAACCCTAAACAATGAACTCTATAACCCCGAAGCCCTAGACCCTGAACCCTACCCCTCGTTACTAGTTCCGGAACCAGCATAGTTTAGGGTCCTTAAGGTCATGCAGGATTTATACCATCAGCCGAAGGACTCTAAAAGGGACCCGAATCTGGAGAGAACTACCCAGGTGGCTTCGAAGCTGTTAATTCCTTCCTCATCGAGTCGGTACAGGCCGGGCTTTTTAGGCTTCAGGCTTTTAGGGGTTGAGGGAGGGTTGAGGGTTTAGCCCTTTTAAGAAGGATCGAGGATTAAGGGGTTTAGTGATTTTGAGTTGGGGTTTAGGGCTTTGGGGTTTGGGTTTGGGGGTTCAGGGTTTAGGGAGGGTTGAGGCTTGAGGGTTGCTGCGTTTGGGGTTTAGGGTTTAGGGTTGCGGGGCTCTAGGGTACAGGGCCCAAGGTTTTGGGGCTGTTGGTCATGTGGAGCCTTCGCCGAGGAGTACAGCGGTTTCAGACCAAGTACAACGCCCGGTTTGTTGATTTTATTCCAAGTCTGCGTGACGCCTTTCTGTGTTTTTTTGGGTTTGGCCTGGGGGCTAAACCCTTAAACCCTAAACCCCCAAACCCTTAGACCCTAAAGCCTAAACCCTAACCCCAGACCCCCAAAATCGTCTGGGCCCCAGGCTGGCAGATGACAGGGACCGGTGTGAGTTGGGACTGGCTCACCCCAAAAATGCAGGATTCATACTTGGAGGATCATGGGACTTAGTAAGTATGGTTATAAGTACCCAATTAGGGTTATAAGTAATCATAAGTGTAGTTACCTTACTTATATCCCCAATTACTAAGTCCCAGGATCCTTTAAGTGTAAGGAACCCAAATAAAGACCCGAGGCTTCCTCTACAGTATAGTACCTTTATAGACCCCTAAAGGCCCTGCCCCCGTGCCCCCTTCCCCCCCCCCCCCCCAACTGCTCAGATCCTCACCAGCAACTCCCAAAAGCCCAAACCCCGAATCCCTACAGCCATGACTGGGTTCTTGTTAAGGAGTTCAAGCTACCCTAAAAGGGATCTATAGTAAATAGTATGGTTTCCTAAAAGCTTATAATGGTAATTTTTGAGGATGAAAGGAGGCACCCTTAATATCGACCCGTAGGTATATGATCTTAATACAGCTACTATATTCTCATTATATAGCCCGTTATAGGGTAGGGATCCCCATTAAGGGTCCCTCCCTGTGCCCTTTGGTTATTCACATTAAATCCCTTAAGCCGCTAAGCCCTGATAGCCGACAGGAGCCTTAGAAAGCAAGGCGCCTTCCAGTTGCAGGATTTATACGATGTTCCCTAAACCCACCCTAAACCCGTAAGCCCGCAATAATTAATTTAAATACTAAACCCTAAACCCCTAAACCCTAAACCCTTGACCATCAGTCCCAGTTCCTGGATGACCCTGGCACCTACAAGCCAGGCCGCGCTACACCAGACGGAAGTGCGCTTCCGAGAAGATTTTGCTCGCTTGCATCAGGACCTCAGTCGCGTCTGGGCTGACATGTAGTATGGGTGGCACTAAGATCGTCCTGTCGTCCGTGAAACATACATACATACGAACATACATACATACGTACATGTATATGTATATGTATATGTATATGTATATGTATATGTATATGTATATGTATGTGTATGTGTATGTGTATATGTATATGTATATGTATATGTATATGTATATGCATATGGGTATGTATATGTATATGTATATGTATATGTATATGTATATGCATATGCATATGCATATGTATATGTATATGTATATGTATATGTATATGTGTGTGTGTATATATATATATATCTGCATGTGTGTATGTATGGACTGATGGATGGATGTATGCCTGTATGCCTGTCTGTCTGTCTGTCTGTCTGTCTGTCTGTCTTTCTGTCTGTCTGTCTGTCTGCATGTCCGTCTGTATGTCTGTCTGCATGTATGTCTGTATGCACGTATTTGTTTATGCGTGTATGTATGTACGTATAAACGTTTATGTGTATATATAAATATATGTATGTATACATAACGAAGTATTTTTATACATGAAGCACACAGTTAAGACAGGTTGTAAAGTATTCTATGAGGGGTCTTCGTTGACTGCGTTCGCTTGACTCTCTCGAGCTTTGGTTCAGGCCCATGTTTGAACGACCAGAGCACCCAGTAAGTCAAAAACATCATAACCAAGAAGAGCTAAGGCTTTTTGCGGCACTTGATTACGGCCCTACGCAGTTTAGTGTTCTTTCATGGTTTAAGGCGGGCGGTCGTCTGCGGCATTGCAGTTTGAAGTGCAGGGGCTCGGCTTCAGCAACCGGGCGGTCACATGCTTTCGCCAGAACCCTGTAATGTATACATATATATATACAAATTGTGTATATATATATATATATAAATGTAGACAGAGAGAGAGAGAGAGAGAGAGAGAGAGAGAGAGAGAGAGAGAGAGAGAGAGAGAGAGAGAGAGAGAGAGAGAGAGAGAGAGAGAGAGACAGAGACAGAGAGGGAGAGCGCGAGAGAGCGAGAGAGAGAGCGAGAGGGAGAGGGAGAGGGAGATGGAGAGGGAGGGAGGGAGTGGGAAACCCGGTAGGCTCCCTCTTGGCTGTTTTACGTCTCCCAAAGCCCTTGTTGTGTCCTATGATCCTTGCACGTCGGCCCGTAGGAGCACAGGAGCATTACTTTAAAACATGCGCGTTGCTTCAAAATAGCCTCGTCCCCATACTGGACATAAGACCCTAGGCGGCATAGCAGCCTTTAAGCTACCAAAAGAAAAAACAAAAAAACACGACACAAACACAAATACCACACAAACAAAACAAAAAAAAAAATCTGGGGGACTAGTCTCCTGGAAAAAAATTATATAATATTCACATTCGTCACAACTACATGCGGATCGCCGGGGAAAAGATCAACTTGCTCTGCTTCAATTCAAATGAAAGCGGCTGGTTTATATTTCGTGACCTCCAAGAACAGCCTTCACCATGACCTACCTCGAACTTTGCTATCTTCGACTTTTTCGCGCGGAAACATTCCCAGGACAGGAGGCTGCGGTCCGGGCTCTTCTTCCTCAAGGACATGACGATCTCCAGATCATCGAACCTTTCGTGATTGCCTTTTGCGAGGCCTATGCTGTGGCGAAAAGAACCGTGCGAGAAGGGGCCATGAATGGGAATTCGTCATCTTGCTCCAGGCATCGACCCTCCCCGGACCAAACAGTACAATTGCCAGGACGACCGCGGAAAGCTCTTCGCGGGGATGGGCGATCGTGCAGCTGCGCCAGAAAGGATTTTCGCCACGTGTCACTTCCAAAGCGGACTGCGGGATGTCAGTTCGCAATGAATCCCTCATCCAGAAAAGTGCTGGCGGCTTTGGAGCACAAAGCCAGCGAGTCTGATGGGGACGAGGTTCGCTTGTTACATGGACCTTTGGCAATTCCGCCATTTGCTCCGAATGTCGTGATCCATGACGCGTGTCACTTGGAGGCCTATGCCCGAAAGCATCATCCTGACAGTTTCCCTAGTGTCAAACACTACATAGTGGATGCAGTAAGCGGAACTGACCGTGTCGCAGAAGCGACGCTGCAACAGGGTGCGGACAAACATGTCCGACAGCTTCCATGCTTGGATCCGGCCTTTGAAGTTTTTCGTCACTCCGTTTCGGCCCCACAGCCATGCAAGCTGGATTGAGGAAGCCTGTGTGTTTTATAACACAAATCTGGCTCCTCTGCCCACATTCGCGGCCGCAGTGTCAAGGCTCGCATGGTAAAGAAGCCTGTCGCAATTCGCAGGCGGCCGAGCAGCCGTAGGTAGGAGCCACCGTGTCTGGAACGCCCGCAAGCCGGCCAAATTTTGATGTTCTGGACTGCCACAAGAACCTCGAGAGAGCTCATGATGCGATCCCGCGGAAAACCACTGCTTGCGCGTGCATGCCGTACATGCCAGCACGTGTATAACCAAGTCTGCACTGTTAGGTACATGTGCACATGTACCTTTCCGTGCATACCCTTGTAACTACAGCTCAAGTGTTTCACTACTGACTAGTGTGCTTACTCCAATGGCCTCGCTCCCGGTCGTTGGACATGTGCGTTCGGTTGGTAATGGTAAGGTGCTGCTAGAACTGCTGCCAGTGCAAGAGCCTTCCACCAGCTCCCCTCTACCCAGACGAAGCCACTGAATGCTAAACACACGCTCCGTGATGTTCGAAACAAAGTACAGTTGGTGGATCCCTCCAGGGAGAATATCGCGGTGCGAGCCCTGCAAGTGCAGATTAGCAACACAGCGCGACAGCTCCGTCTTGAGACTTCCGCTACGGGTGGTTGGTCTGCAGAAGCTACAGAGTTGTTAAACAGCCGGTTGGCAACGCCGCGTCGTAGCACAACTGCAAGTACACTATCCAGCAGGGACTCCAGCGCGAAGACCCCAGAACAAGCCTCAAAGAGTTCGGCTCTGCGGCCGCGGTCATCATCGTCATCCTCTCCTGAGCCGCCTCCAAAGTCCAGCACAGGCGTAAGCGTGCACGCGCAAGGTCTCCTGTTGATCTGCTTGAAGAAAGAGATTGTAGAACTAGAAGCTGTCATAATTAAGCAGAGCTCAAGACGTAGAAGAGGAGACTGTTTTGCTCGGACATGAAGTGCAGCGCCTCAAAGGCATTCTTGAAATCTAGGGCACTTGGTGTAGCAGCATGTCAACATCTGTGCTCCTGTTTCACCAAGGGAGCGAGTTCCATGTCACTTAACACAGCCAGAGGGTGCCCACCGGGTTTCCACCTCCCTATGTATTAGTATATATATATATATATATATCACATACAATATTACATACATACAAACATACATACAAACATACATATACATACATAATACATACATAATACATACATGTATGTGCGTGTAGATAAACCTATATATATATATATATATATATTAATAATATTAATAATATTAATATATTAATATATTAATATATTAATATATTATTAATATATTAATATATTAATATATTATATATTAATCTATTTATATTATAGTAATTAATATAGTAAGATATTAATAGATTAATATATTATATATTAAGATCTTAATATAATATATTAATAAATTCATAATTAAATATATTTAAAATACTATATATTAAAGATTCATATATTAAGATATTAATATCTTACTATATTAAATGATATTAAATATTTATATATTAATATATTAATATATTAATATATTAGTATTATTGATATATTTACAATATATTATTAATATAATTAACTAATATTAATATTAATATATTTAATATATATAATTAATATTAATATATTAATATATTAATATATTAATATATTAATATATTAATACATTAATATATTAATATTATATTAATATATTAATATTATATTAATATATCAATAGAATACCTGGAAAACCCTGACGCCTTAAATTTCAGCCGGCGCCGGGCAAAACCTCCTTTGTTCTGAAGCCTGCGGGTTTGGGCGGTGGTCTGCGGGATTGTAGTTTTGCCGGCTGAATTGTGCAAAACCCCCTTTGCAGCCCTTTTTGATCTGGCTAGCGAGCTCCAATCGTCGTGCTCCACCAGAAGGTGGGGTTGCCTGCCGGCATTGCGATGTGCTTTGAATCTTTGAACTTGAGCTTGCGATTTCCAGTGGCTTGAGGCTCGAGGGCAAAAGATTGGCAGCAGGGGTTTTGAATAGGCGACATGGAGCAGCTACCCATGCCAATGGAGAGTTTCAAGCTCCTCGAGTCCGCAGGACTGTGTGGTTGCTAGTCGAACATATGATTCGAGCTGCCCATGCTAGCTTCCTTCAGGACTACAGGATATGCCTCTGGCATGGTTCCACGAGGTGCAAGGCATTCTGTGGCCCGACATGGACCAGCCCCATGAAACTTCATAGCATTTGGGGCCTGCAAGTCGTGAGCAACCTATTGCAGAAACCAACCCGATTCCTGACATCTCAGGACATCCTTTCCTTGGATGAGATCAAGATTATCGTCTCCAACTACAAGCAAGGGGGGTCCGTGAGAGAGATCGCCAAAAAGTTTTGGGAGGCTCAGGAGGCCAAGCGAGTCTCTCCTCGCATTCCTGAAAGAGTTCTTTCGGTCCCTAGACCCAAAACCCTAAATCACCCCAAGCCCTAAACCCTAAAAGCCTAGGACTGGGCGAGCTGCCGTTGACTCCCGAGAAGGAAAAGATGCCTCAGAAGTAAAGAGTCGCCGAAGATCCACCACCTTGGGTTCGCAAATAAAGGAAAAATGACCGATTGCTGCGACACGGGAAATCGTCAGCACTAGCACACCCAGTTGTGTTCGCAGTTGTGTTGTTGGGCAGGCCTTCCCCTTGCTGCTTTGCATGGTCCTAGACTGAGCTTTGGGTCTCCTTCGCTATTTCTCTCTCTAACTCTCTCGCTCGTTGTGCTCTTGTCTCTCACAGACTCGGATTCAGGTCTCATGATGCCCATCGTCCTGAAGGTTTTCACATGATGGTTGTGCCACAGGTTCGCAGCAGATATGTTTCACAGGATCTCGTGTCTAGTCTGTGGCAGGCTTTGGTGAGGATCGAACCTATGGTTACATCCTACATTGCATTCGACGAGGCTCGCACACATCCCGCATCAACTTGGCCTGTGATTGTTCTTTTTTCTATGACAGGCCGTGGATGGCTTCTTTGGAGTACAGTTGGGTGACCCTGCCTTCTTACGTTGAATCAGTACGGGATCGGGATAATAAGCTTCTGCCAGGTTTTCCGTGGAATGAAGATTGCAGCAGGCCAGCCAGCTCGCTTCACTGTCCAGTGGTGGATTTTTGCTCACTGCTTTGTGCCAGGCTGGGAAATTCCTTGAGCTTCGAGTGCCCACCCTTCCGCTGGCAGTTCGCACCAGTCCGAGTGTGCATGATTGTAAGCTCCCATGTGTCTCGTGCAGCTTTCTGGCCTGATCGCAGCAGCTTGCGACCAGCTTACTCAGTCGAGGTCGATTTAAGGATATATTCAGGTGCACATTCCTGGATTGTGGTACTAATTTGTCAGCAAAGTAGACTTGCAGCTTCGGTCGCCATGGCTGAAGCAGAAGCTCCGTGCACCCCTCCCAAGAAGGGCTACAGGGCTAAAAGGATGTGGGTGGAAATTGAAGGGCTTTGGCAGTCCTGGGAAGAGGACCCTGTCATCCGGAAGGCTGCTCGCAAACGCAAGTGCCTTTTGTCTTGGCCCGATCCCGCAAAGACCGGCTTTATCAACAAGTCTAGCCTCAAAGAGAACTGGAAAGTGGTACTGAATCTTGTTAGACTGTATTGCCCTCTGGCTCCTTCGAACAAGACGGCTCCTGTTGATGCTATCAAAAAGGAGGCGGTTTGGGGAAAACTCTTGTGTTAATTCTGCCATAATCGATGAATGCATGGCCTCGGTTCTCATGTGTTTCCTGAGGTGGCCCAGTTCTACGAGGAGATCAGTGTCACGCCCAGGGTGGGCCTGGTTCACTGCGAGTCTCATTCCCTCAGAATGTTTATCAGCTACATCAACAGGCGAAACGACGGATCTAAAAGGAAGGCTTCTAGCCTTGTCTGTTTGAAGAAGATGCAGTTCTTTTGTGGTTTATGATAGTCGGCGAGTGTTAGGCTGTTAGGAACCGAAAAGCCCGTTCCCAAATCTCATGATCCGAGGACCCCCTCCTGAAGGCGATCTTCAAGGAGGTTGAGAAGCACTGGACGCCCAAGGTCCGTTCACGTCGTTCCCTAGCTCAGAATGATGGAGCTGATGAAAATCAGGCTGATGATGAGGAGGAGGAGGAGTGTGTGAGGGAAGAGGAAGAGGAAGAGGAAGAGGAAGAGGAAGAGGAAGAGGAGCCGACTCTGACAGAGCCGGAGGATGACGAGGAGCCCCCGGAGTTGGTGGATCCCTACCTTGCCTCGGCTATGGGTTTGGAGGCCGGCTCGCCCACGCCTCCCTCGGCCTATGTGGGCACGATTCCTTATGTGGTGGATGGTGGTTGTGGTGCTCCTATCCCTTCCGAGCCTGTAACAGCTCTCCCCGATTACGAGACTGCCCATGATGTTGACCTTGTGCGAGCTCTTGCTGAGATCGAGCATCTTGCTTCCAATCAAAAGTAGATTTCTTGCACACTTCAAGAAAATTATTCTCACGCCACGAAGCCGAGAAGCCTAGGCAGAGAATGGCCCACCGACGAGCAGCTCTGATTGGGCAGCAAGCTGCCCAGAAGTGGAACAGAACCTCAGCAGATGTGATCCAAAGCATTCCCAAAAGTAGCCGCGAATTTCAATTCCATATGCCTCATAATTCGATCCCTGAAGTTTGAACCTCTACTTTGATGCCACCAATAACCAATAGAAGCCAATGCATCTCAGGTCTGGTACACATGGACACCCAGCAGACTGATCGTTGGGATCCTTTCGCTGATGCTGCTCCAGCCGAGACCGTTGCGAAGTCAGAGCCCCCGGCAATCCCCGAGAACCCAGAGCCGGCGAATACCGAGGAGCCAGGTCCTCTTTGCCGGCAAGATGCCAAGAGCAACTTGGCTCTTTGTGAGGAAGATGGACATCGCTCGGCAAGCTTCGCACCTGTGGCCACACCGGCCCGTGCGAAAGCAGCGAGCGAAGCTATGGTCATTGCATCACAGGAGCCCCTGGAAACCCCCGCAGATTCGCGAAGCCCAGAGCCCCTTCTTTCTGCAGTGGAGGCCCTATCAGACCAAAAACAGCTCCCCTAAAGCCCAGCTTCCACGAAACACTCCAATCAATCGAGCTGCATTTTGAAGGCTACTTCTCCCGCTGGCGGCACTGAAGTGGGCTCGCCTGAGCTTTTGGCATGCAAGGTGGGCAGTTCTCTTGAGTATGAAGTTAAATTCGGGTTTCGGGAATATATAACATACTCGGGCTGCTGGGCTTAGAACGCATGTAAACGGTTGGCTAGGTTTGCTCGATAACACGAGCTCGCTGAAAAGACTCGGGGCCCTAATCTTAAAACCTAACTCTTCATAAGCTCATGGGGTTAAGGGTCTGGGATTCAAAGGGTTTGTTGGGGGCATAGGATAGGAAGTGCCCGGTGACTCGAGACGAATATACCATAATTGCTTTTGGGGTTGAGTTGTGAGTTAGTTAACTGATAGGGTCGCTGGGTTGGGAAAGGGATCGAGTGTTACCTATAGTCTCCATTGTAGTTCCTTTTTTGGTTAATCAGTTTTATGGTTAGGACCCTATAGTAGAGATTGTAGTTAACCAAAAAAGGAACTACAATGGAGACTATACGAATAAACTACGTGTTTTATGGTTGCATCATACTTTGCTGAATCATACCTCACAGGTGGATCCTGAGCTCTAGGCTTTGTGTCGCGAGGTCATGGACTTTAGAGGTCAGGTGGCTCTACTTGTGTTACGAAGTAGCTATGGGGGCTGCATTGATTTGGGGTTTCGGGTCTCGGCGAGGCTTTGAAGGTCTATTGGCCTGTGACTTGAGGCTCTTGGCCGTAGTTCAGGGTTGTTTGGGATTTCGGATTTAGGTTTCGGCGAGGCTTTCAAGGTCCATTGGGCTGTGACTTGAGGCCCTGGGCTGTAGTTCAAGATTATTTGGGATTTCTGATTTTGATTTCGGCGAGGCTTCTAAGGTCTATTGGGCTTTGACTTGGGGATCTTGGCAGGAGAACATCAGCCGGAGGGAGCAGACGAACTTGAAGGACGAGCTGAATGCGAAGGGCCACGACGAAGAGGAGGAGGAGGATGACGACGACCAGCCGGTATTGCGAAAGCCAGCAGCCAAATCAGGGCGACCCAGAGGTTCGAAGAATAAGGTCCAGAAAGAGGGCGACAAGAAGGCTCCACCGAAAAAGGGCAAGAAGGACGAGGAGAACGGCGAGAAGGTTCCCCCGCCGAAGAAGGGCAAGAAGGACCTGAATGAGAAGGACGAGAAGGTTCCCCCGCAGAAGAAGGGCAAGAAGGATCAGACGGACGACGAGGAGAAGGTTCCGCCACCGAAGAAGGGCAAGAAGGACAAGGAGAAGGACGAGAAGATTCCCCCGCAGAAGAAGAGCAAGAAGGACCCGAATCCCGAGGACGACGACGAGAAAGTTCCGCCACCGAAGAAGGGCAAGAAGGAGAAGGAGAACGACGAGAAGGTTCCGCCACCGAAGAAGGGCAAGAAGGACCTGAATGAGAAGGACGAGAAGGTTCCCCCGCAGAAGAAGGGCAAGAAGGATCAGACGGACGACGAGGAGAAGGTTCCGCCACCGAAGAAGGGCAAGAAGGACAAGGAGAAGGACGAGAAGATTCCCCCGCAGAAGAAGAGCAAGAAGGACCCGAATCCCGAGGACGACGACGAGAAAGTTCCGCCACCGAAGAAGGGCAAGAAGGAGAAGGAGAACGACGAGAAGGTTCCGCCACCGAAGAAGGGCAAGAAGGACAAGGAGAACGACGAGAAGATTCCGCCACCGAAGAAGGGCAAGAAGGACCCGAATCCCGAGGACGACGACGAGAAGGTTCCGCCACCGAAGAAGGGCAAGAAGGACCCGAATCCCGAGGACGACGAGAAGGTTCCGCCGAAGAAGGGCAAGAAGGACCGGAATCCCGAGGACGACGAGAAGGTTCCGCCGCAGAAGAAGGGCAAGAAGGACCTGAATCCCGAGGACGACGAGAAGGTTCCGCCGCAGAAGAAGGGCAAGAGGCAAAGGACAGACGACAAGGAGGAGAAGGTTCCGCAGCCGAAGAAGAAGGGCAAGAAGGAAGAAACGACCGAGGACGACAATGACAACGACATGGGTGTCAGGAAGACCTTTGCCGGAAGAAAAGAGCCGCCGGTGGTCGGGTCACGGGCCTACCACATGTATTGTGCTATGCGAGATGCCTTCAATGTCCGCATCAAGCCCAAGTTTGAGAAGTCTTCCAAACGGGAGGAGCACTTCTAATCATTCGCGAATTAAACACCCCCTAGGCCCTAAACCCTAAACCCTCCCATTTCCTTAAAAGAAGCCTCCTTCCTTCTACACCTACAAAGAAGACCTAAACATAAAGCCCTATGCCCAAAACCCTATAAGCCCAGCCGCAAGCCACGAACCTCCTAAGCCCGCAGGGCCCCTTCTGGACAGATTGCCGGCCCGTTCTTGTGGAAGTGGAGGCCTGTGAGCAGCTCTACCCGACGGCACAGGACCATGCTGTCAAGTGGCTGAAGACGAACAAACATGAGTGCCCCGAACATACGAGCAAAATATTTTGCCTGAATAGATTATCCACTTTCCTTGGCTGCTACAGCATAATATAATAGAGCCCCCATTGAGACTGACATCCGAGGTTAGATGAAGCAAAGTGACGTGATGGCCAGCTTTTTCACCAGGACAACCTGAGTTCACGCACAGGACTCGGGCGATTCTTATAAACCTTTGATTTGGTGCTGCTCCCTACGAGCCCGTGACGGGTGTCTGCTTTCCAGGGGCGAGTGTGAGCTTGACTCGTGCTACATGTTCTGAGCTTCTTTGTGATACTGAACTGCAAAGTTGGGGTGCTGTACACTGCCTCTTAGAGGAAGCATGATTCGCGGCCATAGCGATGCAGTGCACGTCTCTTGTGTCCGGCAAAAGAAACATTTCGGTTGCAACGACTCCTCCTGCAATTTAGCGATTCCCGCTTTTCCTTTCTGAAGCCAGAAACTAAACCCCGCAGGTACTCTGGTCGAGATGCCCTTCTGCACTGCTTACCAGCAGCACGGCTTGGTGGAAGGCTACTCCAGCCGATCTGCCACGTTTGGGAACCCTACTAAACCTTAAACCCTAAAGTAAGCCTACAACCCTAAGGCTAAGAAGGTTGTGGTTCACGGGCGGTTTGCCTTCGGCCTCCTCATGGTTTGCAGAGTAGGGGTTTGCTTGTGTTCTCGAGCTTGGGCCTCGGGGCTTTAGAAGCTTGGCTTTTGTGGATATTACCTTCTTAGATCTTAGTTGGGGGTCCCTGGTTATATAGGAGTACTATACATAATGAGCTGTACTGACTTCTTCTGGTGACGTGGGCATTCCTTCTTTTGCTGTTGTCAAAACCCTAATCTAAACCCAAAAGAACGGAGCTCCTGGGCGAACCCCTAAACCCTGATCCCGTAAACCCTTACACCCCAAACCCCTAAACCCTAAACCCGTAAACCCCGAGCCGTAAAACTTTAAACCGCAAAGGCTTGAACCCGAAGTCTCAAGTCCAGAAACCCAAAGTCCGAAACTGGAGAACCAAGGCACAGAGGGGCTCACACACAGGATGGGTTCATTTTCCTTAGGTGAGGCTTTTGGATTCGGAGCTCGCAGGCCTAGGGTTTTAAGGGTGTGAGACCGCGAATTAGTGGCTTTGGATTTTCGGGTTCTTGGTGGGCTCGTGGGCTTCTAAAGACTTCCTAGAGCTCACGTATTTGAAGCCTGGAGATCGTAGGATATGAGGGCTTCTTGGAGTGTGATGTTGCCCTAGAGCTGGTACCAAGATACCAAACCCATTCGATTCGTGAAGTTCCGGTTCTGTGTCCTGGGATCTAGTATACTCGTTCGGCTTGGGATTTAAGGGCTTAGGGTGTATATATTATCGGGATATAATATATGTCTTGAGAATATGTCTTCGGCTCTCGGGCTCAGGGCTCAGGGCTTCTGTTTCGGCAAACACACAGGCATTGGAAGTCGCTGATGTGTTTCCTTCGGCTGGGGCGAAGAGATCTAGGGCCTAGGGGCTTTGGATTTCTAAAGGCTCGAGATCTTTACGCTTTGGGTTCTTGTAGCTTTCAAACGTCAACATGACAAATTTGGGCCCAGTGGCTTTCGAGGCTTTGCAGCACAAGTAGCGACGTCCGTTCACGCCATTCCAGTAATGACACTGCTGCCTGGAAGGCTTTATCTCTGTTTGATCAGTGTGGAAGAAGTTTAGCAATCTCGCAGCTTGCATTAATTAATGTATAACCACTAGCCACAACACTATGACAGCCGTAGCAAGTGATGGCAATCTCGCTCGGCGACTCTGTATTAAAGAAGGCTGTTCCCGCCTGACTTCAGATCAAGAACCATTCTGCTGCAGCGGCTGCCGCCGGAACAAGAGACATACGAAGAGATGTTCGCGAAACAACCCTGAAGCTGTCGCCCGGGAACCTGTTCTGAGCTGCCCGAACTGTGATCGCAAGGTTTTGCCTCCACATATGCATTGTTGCTCGGTCTGTCGGATTGTGCCGGGACAACACAGGAGCGGTTGCTGGGCCAGGGCAGAAGCTGCAGGCCGAAAGTTCCTAGATGAGATGGACTGAAGCTTGCTCGGTGTGCGAAAACGAGAGCCCAAACAGAGAGAGACAGAGAGCAGTGAGAAGGAGAGAGTGATGAGAGGGACTTTTGGGCTTCTTGGGTGCCTTGCAGGGGTTTGCCAAGGATTTCCAAGGTGTTTTGCTGATTTTCTTCAGTTTTGGTGGGTTTCACGATGTTTTGGGCTCCGGACTGCCGGCGGGATTGTGCGGGATCCCGGCGGGATTGTGCGGGATCCCGGCGGGATTGTGCGGGACACCCTCGTAGCACTCCTATCTCCAGAATTTGGGGCTCAACGAAAGCCGGGCCCCCGTGCTTTGCAGAAGCAATGGACTTGGATCCAGAGTATCAAGCCCTGGCTGCACACAGGGCTGCTGTGCTAGTGCCCTGGAATGATTTTAGGCACTTTGCAATCCGAAACCGGAAGACCCGAACCTCTCATAGATTTAACTATCCTAAGATGCAGGCCCGTGGCTTGGAGGCCAACCAGGAGCAGCATCAGCACATCAGCACAGTCTCCTGTTGTCATTGCTAGGGCTTGCCGTGCTTGGTGCGAACAATCCAATTCAGTGCTCGACTTTACAGGACAACCCTCTTCGTGGTTCGTCGTGGCACTCTTCCCAAACGGGTTCCCAGCTGGACCTGATGTCCGACACCCAGTCCAAAGCAGAATCCCCTGTGCCCGAAGCTCCTGCTGCAACCCTGCAGCTGCCCGAATCACCCCAAGGTGTTCCCTCAAAGGAGCCAGCCTCACCGTCGAACCCGATCCCCACGAACGAAGGTGTTCCCTCAAAGGAGCCAGCCTCACCGTCGAACCCGATCCCCACGAACGAAGGTGTTCCCGCAAAGGAGCCAGCCGCACCGTCGAACCCGATCCCCACGAACGAAGGTGTTCCCGCAAAGGAGCCAGCCGCACCGTCGAACCCGATCCCCACGCCCAGCCTTACCGAGCCCGAAACCAACAGTCCCTCAGAGAAGCAACCCACCAAGACTGGCCCCTCGGAGTCCAAAGGAAAGGGCGGTGTTCCACCGCCAGAAGCCGCCCCGAAGCCGATCGCCACGCCTAGCTCTATCGAGCCCAGAACCAAAAAAGATGTTCCCTCCACTGCTTGCAACACAAAGCCAGACTCCGCAGACCCGCCCAAAGGAGCCAAGCCCGCCGCCAAGAAAGAACAGAATGATGACGATGATGAGTATCACCAGCCGCTTGATGAGAAGCCGCCCCCCGCCCCAATCAGCAAGAAAACTCTGATGAAGAGGTTGGCCCGGATTTGTACGCCAAGGGAGGATGGCACTTACAAAGTGCCAGAAGAGATAATCAAGAGCCACCAGAACCTTGAAAGCCGTGACACCGTGTACCGTGCCTTCGAGACATGTGGGTATGACCCAGTGCAACCGCCACGCTTGAGTGTGATTGCTACGAGTATTGGTATGGGCGGGAGGGCACTCCACTAGTTGTATTTTTCGCATAGCTGGAGCCAGGTTCTGTTCACAAAGCGAGTGAACAAGAAGTATGAAGAGATCAACGAGAAATTTGTGGAAACCGAGTACGAGTTTCTCACGGAGCAGGAGATGGAAGAGAAAGGGTGGTCAGAGAGTCCCAGATAGAAATAGAGAAGACATGAAGACACCATGAAGTGTGCACACATGATGCACAACAGACTAGATGCATATATAGTGCAGCTGTTGCAAGTCCTTGTCTGAGGAAAAAAATCAAAGGTGCCAAGAGAAGCTGTGAACGCCGAAAGGGGTACAAGAGGAGATTTTCGAGCTGTCGTGTCTTCGCATAAGAATGTCGTGTTGAGGGCTCACCCCGTGTGTCAGCCATGTAACCTATTGCACAGGAAATCCGACTACTGTGACGAGTGGATGTACTGGGTGGCCGTGAAGGTGAAAGGATCTAACAAGTGCCCTGGTTGTCAATTATATGCCCAACCCTAAACCCTCAACCCCGAACCCTAAACCCATCTTATCCGTCTCTCTCAGGAAGACCAAGCGAACCACGGTCAGCGAGATCCTCGAGGGCGCCGACGACGAGCCAATGGAGGATCCTGATGAAGCAATGGAAGATTTCCCTTTCGAGCTTGAGGGAGACGGTGAGAAGAAGGGGAAGAAGGGCCAGGAAGGCATCGGGATTGCGGGTTTTGTATAGTTAGCATCTACTAACTATATATATATATATATATATATAGTATATATAATATTATCTACTATTTATTGACAACCCCAAACTACTACCGACTTGTTCTCCTGGCTCCGAGTAATGTGTGTTGTGTAGTACTTTCTATCAAAGGATCGGACTTTGGAGTTCTGCTATTTATGCCTTTGGGAATTACCAACCAGCCTTGAACCCGAAACCTTCAATCCGCGAGGAGCCCAAACTACAACCACGAACCCCAAACCTGCACGCATAATCCGGAACCCGATGTAGATTCGCGGCACTATAGTACTTATCATTTCCGAAGACCGAGTACTTTCGAGCAGGACTTCCGAAGCCTAAACCCCAAAGTAGGAACCCCAAGCTCATCTTCATCTCCAATAATTACTGGAAAACTTGAGCCCCGACCAAGAGTCCAATCCTGCTGAGCATTGTGGCCCTTGCCATCCAAACCAAATAGCATAGCAATGCCTTAGACTTTCAGAAGCGAACCGTCCTGGAAGGTCGCCATTCGGCTTCGGGTTCCGGGATCTTAGGGATTAAGGTTTTAAAGGTAAAGAACAAAGCCCCAATCAGGAGCAAGGTCTGATGATGTTTGCTACCGGGTTTGGCTTTGTGTGTGGGTCAGCAGTTTACAGACGGCCTGTAGTTTAGGCTTTAGGGGATCTCGGGGGTTATATATATATGTATAAGCTGAGGATTCCGGAAGGGTTCTGGAAGGTAAAACCCAAAGCCAATCATGAGCAAGGTCCGATGTTTTGTTTGTGCCGGGTTAGGCCTGGGATGTGGGTTCTGCAGTTTACAGACGGTTTCGGGTTGAGGCTTCAGGGTTTGTCAATCAGAACCTCATAACTCCCTATCTCTATCCAAACCTAAACCGAAGAGTACTTCTAAACCCAAACCCCAGCAAATGCAGCCGAGAGGTGAAGATGCTGATGAAGACAGCAGCGACGACAGCGACGATGGAGAAGAGGCTGCCCGAATCCTCAAAAAAATTCGGTTTCCGGAGGTCGGCCGAAAACCCCAAGACAGCTGTTTGGCCATAACAACATGTCTCCAAGTCCGGGTGGGCAAACTTCAACCAATCTCGGAGAAGTTGTCGGAGAAAGGCATGATCTGTGTGGCACACGAAAAGCACCCCGCCGAATCAACCAGTTATTTGCTTTTGTATGTGTGACCAGGCAGTATGTACTCCTGACATGAAGTCCCACAACCTAAGGTATCTCCAGAGCCTCAAGTCCGTCATCGAAAAGGTGAACGAGCTGGAAGAGAGCTTGACGACTATCTACAGTGCAGGGATCGCTAATGGTTTCTCGAAAGAGAGCCTCGTCAGGATTTTATTGTGCAGTTCACTCTATTGTTTTTGATAGACACTGAGCCAGCCCAATCCTGCCAAGGGACACCAAGAACCTCCGCAAGCTTTTCCAGGAAGCCAAGACGAAGCAACTTGGCTTGGTGGCACAAATACAACCCCTAAACCCTACACCCTTAAACCCTAAACCCTAAAACCTATCCCAATACCGAGGGCCGTCGAAGCCGAGATCCTTTTCGATCGTTCCAAATCTCTGAAGCTCCCTGTCTTAACTGCTTCCTGCATTCTCTATGGTATGATGTAGTAGTTTCGAATCACCCAGGTTTGGCAACTCGGCCAAGCCTGCTCCGAAGAACGAGCCCAAGCCCAAGGGCAAAGCCAAGGCGGCACAGAAAGCAAAGGCGAGTGCTAAGAAGACAGATGAAGATGATGAAGATGAGAAGCCGGCTAAGCGAGCCAAGAAGTAGCTACGTCTACGTTTTGCATCAGCTCGGCGAGCACTGCTATGATGTTGATGCTATCGCAAGCTAAGTGCTTCCTCGATAGTTAGTCAGCATGTTGGAAGCAGTGCTGAGCTGTGTCTTGTATGATCAAGCAGTGTTTTGGAAGAAACACCGGACATAGATGGATCCCCGTCGGCTCTGCGGAAAGCGCCACAAGAAGTGTGTGTCCGTGTGTGTGTGTGTGTGGGTGTCTGTGGGGGGGGGTTCCAATTCTAGGGATTCTAGGGTAGATAGGTTTCGAGGATCCGAGTCGGGTCAAGGCCTAGGGTTCTGGGGTTCATTTTTTGGGATATAATGTTAAGATTACCGAATCTTTTTGTCTATATAGTAAATTAACTTGAGACTGAAACCCTGAGAAGGCGAACCTTTGGCAAGCCATCTCACGCCCCAAGCCCCTGACCCTTTAGGTACAGACCGTAGCCCTCGAAGCCCAAGCTGCAGTCCCACATTAACATAATTCCCATAGAATACAAAAACACTTCCTAACTAAAGAAATACCCCAACAACAAAGCAGCCACCCAACTTCTCTCAACGCAAAGCCCAACCCTTCGTTGCATTCAAGCTGTTGGACCAACAGCCTCATTATCACCAGCACCATCATCAACATCATCAGTCGTCAAAACCATCTAACCCTTAACACTAAACCCTTAAACCCCCAACCATCTGAAGCCAGGGGAAGAGGAGCCATCAACATCATCAGTCATCAAAACCATCTAATCCTAAACCCTAAACCCTTAAACCCCCAACCATCTGAAGCCAGGTGAAGAGGAGCCGGGCGACAATGGCCGGGTGCAGCTCTACGCTGAGATGTTGGGCGATGGAGTAGTGTCCTCGGTGTTAGGGCTTGGGGTCGAGTTTGGACTCGGCTATCCCTAAACCCTAGCCCTACCCTAAACCCGGCTTGCTCAGAATCGGCATGGCTCGGCTACCCCAGACCTCAAATCCTCAGCCCCTAAGAACTACTCCCAAATCAAGGGTGGGTAATCCAAGTAGCTGCTGGCAATGAAAATCGTGGGACCGGGTCTCTGAGGATGTTTCGGGTGATATGTTGTCCTGTGCAGGATTGAACTTCTTCGCTTGATCTTGCCTAGCTGGCTTTCAACTTAGACATTCGGTTCTTATTTTTGAAGGCAAGAGTTTGCTCCCTGAACAGCAACAATCTTGAAATCTCACAGCCCGAAAAACACACCAACCGCACTTGCATAGCCAAGCAGAGAGGCTCGGAATCCAGATGGCCGGAGCAACCTTAAACATATTGTCTTGGTGTACATCTCCCCTAATGATCCCTTTCCCTCTCTCCCTCTCTCTCTCTCTCTCTCTCTCTCTCTCTCTCTCTCTCTCTCTCTCTCTCTCTCTCTCTCTCTCTCTCTCTCTCTCTCTCTCTCTCTGTTTCTCTCTGTCTCTTTGTCTCTCTGTCTGTCTGTCTCTCTCTCTCTCTCTCTCTCTCTCTCTCTCTCTCTCTCTCTCTCTCTCTCTCTCTCTCTCTCTCTCGTCTCTCTCTCTCTCTCTCTCTCTCTCTCTCTCTCTCTCTCTCTCTCTCTCTCTCTCTCTCTCTCTCTCTCTCTCTCTCTCTCTCTCTCTCTCTCTCTCTCTCTCTCTCTCTCTCTCTCTCTCTCTCTCTCTCTCTGCTTTTTTCGGGGGAACACACAGTCCGCCCAGGCCACGGCGAAAGACACCAAGCGGTGCCTGAAGCAGATGCAGAACCCTGGGCTATCTGAAGAAAAAAGGCGAAAGGTGAGCAATGAGGAACGTGACTGCCACAATTACTTCAGAAGGGTAGGCTTATCCTTGCCAGTACCAATCCGGACGCATGTTCACACTGTAGAGGATGGGGAAGCCATTTCTACATCGTATGTGCTGGTGTCCAGCTGGCTGTCTTTCCTGATTCGTGAAGTATCGTGCCTGCTGACCGGTGGGCACAGCAGCCTGCCTGTTCAGCTAACAGCTTTCTGGAAAATGTACCGCTGCCACCACCCCGAACACGAAGTCTTCAGTGCAGGCCACGTGGATTTTTCTTTGGCGATACCCATCTGCTTGTTTGCAGACGAGGGCAAAGGGCCGAAACGAGGCAACTTCTTGATGACATGTATGGAATCGCCAATTGGATTGTCAGAGATGCCAGAAGATTTCACTTGTTCCTGCTGCTCGCACGTGTCGCAAGCTCCAGCTGAGTTCGTCCCTGGCATCGATATATCGGTCAACCTTTGTGATGAAGCCAAGGAGGCTGCCAAGCAAAATACGAATATGAAAGGATCTTCGTTCTTGACAAGGCACATGTTGTTTGGGCTGCCTGATTGGGTATACAAGCACCATGACTCAGTGCTGCAAACAATGACGAAAATCATTGCCGATGATCTTAAAAAGCTTTTTTCGGGCGGCATCGTCGTTGATGGAGTCAAGTACTGGGGCATCTTGACCGGCATCAAAGGTGATATGAAGCATATGGCTGAAAAGTTTTGCAACCTTACACGTTCTTATGCCCATTTGGGCAAGAAGAACCACCTGGGAATGTGCTCCCATTGTCTTGCTGGTACGTCACCAGCTCTAGCTTGGGACCAAGTAAGCCATGATCCACACTGGGCGACGACACAGTTTCTTCAGAGACCTTGGAATGATGAACCCGTGTTATGCACAATCCCTTTTGATGCTCGCCGACCAGAATTCGTCTTCAAACTGGATATTTTTCATTTGTTCAAGGTTGGACTTGGCAGAGACCTTGTGGCTTCGATTGTCCTGATGGCACGATTGGGGTACTATGACTGGTCACCGGGCGAGTCTCAGGAGCTGAAGCATCGACTGAACCGTGCTTGGAAGCATTTCGCACTTTGGCGAATCACGGACAAACACAGTGTTGGCACCAAGTACTTCAAAAAGACTCTTTTTAATATCAAGAAGTTGAGTGACTATGGTTGGGCGAACACCAAAGGAAGCGATACCATGGTTTTTTTGCGATACATCCATTGGTATGCACGCTTTATCTTGGCTACCAAGACTGTGCCACCAGACCACCGGCGAATTCTTGCATTGCTTTCAAAGGCTATCTCGCATGCACAAGACGCCCTGCATATAATGTATTCGCACGGCTTATGGTTGCAACGACCTTGTGCTCAGAGCTTGTAGCTACATCTGATGAGTCTGTTGTCTGCTTATCAACACTTGGCCTCTCAGAGCCTCAAGATGCAGCTAACCTTTTTTGGGTTAAAGCCGAGGTATCATGGGATTCATCACTTAGCCTGGGACTTGAAGCAGAGCCTCCTCACTCCTGCCCCACTGGTGCTAAATCCCTGTGCCTGGGGCAATGAGATGAACGAAGACACCATTGGCAAGATTTGCTCTCTGACACTGAAGGTGAGTGTCCGTACATTGACACACCGTGTCATCCAGCGGCACTTTCTCAAGAAGGCGGCAGTTATCCGTCGCCACAAGAAAGATCGTAAGCATCGAGGGCTCTGGGTGTGAGAAAAAGCCATCAGTTGGGGATTCTCTCCTCTTCAGTTGTCTCTAGCCACTCCATGAATTCTGAACCCCTCCTTATGAGTCCCAGGAGCTCGATTTGAAGCCGGAGCGAATCAAACAGAAGCCAGCACGGCATTGCCACACCCATCGCATCAGGTCATCGGGATTCCGGTACTTCGGAATTTGTTCTGCAGGGCTTTGGGGGTTTAGGCTTCGGCTCTTCAGGGCCCTAGGGGTTTGGGATTGATGGGGCCAGCCATTCAGCTCGCTCTGAAGCCTTCAAAGACCAGCGACATCCCAAACCCTAAACCCCCACCCTAGCTACCCTGAGCCCTAAACCCTTAAGACCTCCCCCTTCGGCAGAGGCTCTCCTCCTTAACACAGCTGCGACAAACAGAAGAACTATGGGTGGTGATGATAATGATGATGTCATGAAGATAAGAACTACGATGCCGATGATGATGATGATGATGATGATGATGGCGATGTATTGGTGATGATGATGATCATGATTCGTGATGATGATGATGACGATGGTAAGCAAGATGGTGATGTGTTGTTGAGCACATGGCGACGGTGACGATGATGAGTTGATGATTATTCTTGGTTGGTGAAGAGGATGATGCCGATCAAGATGGTTATGCAGGATTGTTAGCGGCAGATTTGGCTTTTTGTCGGCGTTTCTGTTCATGTGTTGCGGTTCTGTGTTTTGGCGCCTGAACTTTTCGCCGGCAACGCTAACGCCTAAAATAAATGCCGGCAGGTTTTCTAGGTATTCGTATATTGATATATTAATATATTAATATATTAATATATTAATATATTAATATAAATATGAATATGTATAGAAAGGTGTGTGTGTTTATATATATATTATAGATCAAAGATAGATGCATCATCATGAAGTACATTCCCTTCAGCCCTGAATCCTAACCCCCCCACCTTTCAAGATCAAATCCTAACCCCTACACCTGAAACATGAACCGATAGCCCGAAACCCTCTACAGGTCCAGGCTCAGGGAGGAAGTTCAGGGTAACTTCCAAGTTCCGAGGCTTGAACCATAAACCCAAAACGGAACTCTTAAACCCCAACCCAGAAATGCGCACGGTTTAGGGTTTGGGGTCTTGCACACACAGACACACACGGACAGACGCACACACACACACAGACCGACAGACACACACACACACACAGACACACACACACACACACACACACGCGATTAAGATAACATGCCGACAATAATGACCGCAAGGCACCGCGAAAAAAGCTGAGAAGTCGCAAGCTGTTACGATAGACATTGTTCCAGAGGCCACTGCGAGCCTGGGCTGCATCTTTTGAGGGTTCAGCCGGTAGGGCTCTGGGGGTTTAAAGTTTCGGGATTTAGGGCTCTGGTGGTTGTCATGTAAATTTAGGATTCCGGGTTCAGGTTTTTGAACTTGTGGTTCACGGGGATCAGGTGTTTAGGGTTTTGCGCTTTCAGGGTTTAGAACTTTCAGGGTTTAGGGTTTTCAACTCTTTGTACTCTATTTAATGGGTTTTGGATTCTCCGGGCATGGGATTTCGCCTTAGGTCGAAAGGGTTGTGAATTTATGGCTTCGTCTCGCCTGATTTTCCTTATTTACATCAGACCACCACACCCCCAACACCAATCCTAAATCCTCGTCCAAAACTTTGGCCCGGTTCTGAACCTTGAACCCCAACCTTCGACTAAGACCCTCATCCAAAAACCATCCGCCCTGAACCCAAAATCCTGGATCATGGAAGGAGTACATATTCTGAGGACAACAGTTGACCCTCAAAGGTGAGATTTTGGGTTTGGGGTTAGATCTTTGAGAGGCGTTTTTTTGCTTTATGGTTTATAATAGCTTGCCAATCCGCGCGATTCCTGCGAGTCGTTCCGATGGCAAGGTATTCAGCTGGCTTTTCCGTCCTTTTGCCAGCAAACCCCGAACCCTGAACTTTCAACCCGAAGCCCCAAAGCCAGCCCTTAACCCTGAACTCAACACCCAAAACCCGAAACCCAAAGCTCCAAACGCTAAGCTTAAAATTAACCGAAACTGTCGACCCTGAACCCTGGGGCTAAGGTTGAGTCTTTGAGGTTTTTGGGTCCGGCTTCGTTGACGTCGTTTAGGGTCGAGGGTTCAGGGCCCTCAGCCCTAAACTTAAAGCTTGAGCCCATTAGCGTTGCAAGGTTTGGTTTTCAGGTTCAAAGCCCTAAACCCTAAAGCTTGGGCTGTTTGGGGTTTAGCGTTTCGGGTTATGCCCCTGCATGAGGCATGAATACTAGGATCCTAGAAAGATGTCACATTTCCAGGGCGTCAAGCCCTACTCTGCCCTGTCTGCTGAACAGCCGGGATTTCCAGCGCAAGAAAGAGGAGACTGGCACGGTGTAAGCGGCGCGGGTTTTGGGTGCTTTGGTGTCAGGGGTGATAAGGATTAGGAGCTGGGCTTTGGTCCGGGAGATGTGTGGCAAAGGTGTTTTGTTGAATGGTGCCATTTCAGGCATAACTGTTTGATATACAGTAAATTCACGGCGGGGGTCCGTATCTAAGAAGGAAACCCAAACAGAATTTTCGTTGGCTGGCAGGAGATCTGTTGTCTTCATCTTCTGTGATGGTTCTTGTAATTTCATAGGGACCCTTACTAAAACAGGGGGAGGGTGGTAGGGGGCCTTTTGCCCATTTGTAAGGACCTGATAAGGCCTATTTAAGGAAGTATAGTCCCCTACCCCTCCCCTTTACACCCCCAAGGGTCCCTATGATAATTAGGGGTCAAAAGTGCCTCCTTGTACAGAGATTGTACAGTATGCTGCGAGGTCTGCAAGCGTAGACACGCAACGATGGTCTGCCCACTTTCTCAGCTGCAAACCTCTTGCTTGCACAAAGCAGCCAGCCAATTCAGAAGGACTTCTTTGCAATTTTCTTGCCAATTACTTGTGAAAAAGGTCTTTTATCCGATTTGCTAGGTCTGTAGGCTTGCAAGACTAACCTGACTCGTAATGGATCCGTTTTGCTCCGATTTGTCAGGCCCAAAGCCTTAAGCCCCGAGACTTCGACGCCGAAAGGGCTCCAGCTCCTTCAGAGTGGAAAGCTTTCTAAAGGATGGCTCACTGAGCGACTCTCTCTACTAGTTGCAACATCCGGCACCCTGACATAGAAGACCTTGAAACCTTCCTCTAGGATTTGGGGGCCACTAGGCTTGCATACTTCAGCCCTACACCTTTTGTTTCAGTGTCTTAATGCCGGTGGGTGCTTTAACCTTGATATCCTTAGCTTTGAAGTCTGTGAAGCTCGGAAGCGTTTGAGCCAGTCGGGCAACCCGAGCTAAATCCTGGAGCCTGGACCCCGAAACGCCTGAAGGGTTGAGTTTAGGGTTCAAACTTTAAAGTTCAAGCTTTAGAGGGCGCTGGTACTTTCATGCGAAGTAGTTCGGCCCGAATGCAGTACACAGCTTCAAACAAAAGAGCCCCTAAAGGACTTCGGTTTCGGATTTTTCGGCAGTCCTGTTTCAACAAGCGGCATCTACTTGCCGAAACAAAGCGCTCTCAACCCGTAGCACGATTGATAGGAATGCTGCTGCTGCTGCTGCTGCTGCTGCTGCTGCTGCTGCTGCTGCTGCTGCTGGCTTGCAACAGTACATCATACATGCAACCGGACTGACCAGGAATATTGGATATTGTCATCATCAGCACCATCATTTTGAGCGTTTTTACCCTGGGACTATGTACTGGTTAGACTACAGAAGCAAAAGGCACTTTTTCAATATAGCCATCAGGTGTCAAAGGGTTTTCTTGTCGCAGTAACGCTGAGACTTGCACCGACTGCGCATTTTGGCTCTGTCACTTCTTTCGGGATGCTCCATAGCGGCAGACAAGGTGCAGTCTGGGCTCAGGGTTTACTGCAGACACCTTGATGCATGCACCAGCAGACGTAAGACTTATGCTAAATAACTCTACATGAGTTTTGAAGAGGAAATCTGCTGGTTTCCTGAGCCTTGAAGACCCAATATCCCGATAAATATTCCGAAGACTTACACCCCAAAGAAGCTAAACCCAAAAATCCTAAACGCTGGTATCCTCGGTAGTTTCAGGGAGACGCCTTAAAGGAGACTTTTCTTAGTCTTAGCCCTACTTATGGCTCTCTGACAGGGACCTTATTGACTTATTGAGAAGCATTGCGGCATTGAGAGGGTCTATATCCCAAACGGTCCGCCTAATCCTAATTCCTATGGTAGAGTACGTCATTGAGGATATGCCTCTCTGTGTAGAAAGGAGCCATATTTTTTGTTGGTTGCGGATCTGTTGGGTGTTGGGTTTCGGGTTTACCTATAGATTCATATAGAGGTCTGGATAAGTAGTAGCGAGGAGTATCCACCTATTGTCTTTACGTAAATCCCCCGCAAGCCATGTTGAGTTAAGAGTTCTTTCTGGCTTGTATAACAATATATATGAATATTTATATTTATATATATATGTATATATGTATATATATATATGTATGTACATGTAGCTTGTAATATGTATATATATGTATATATATATATATATATATGTTTATATATATATATATATACACACATATATATATATATATATATATATACAGCCCCCATACATACATACATACATGCATACATGCACACACATACATGTACCTATATATATATATATATACATACATATATATATATATATATATATATGCGTGTGTGAACACTTGGGATTTGTTGCTTGTGGTTTTGCCTGCCAACGACAGCCGGAGCGGTTTGTGGCTTTGCCGGCCACGAAAGCTGGAACCCTATGGCATACTAAACCCCAATTGCCTCAACCCGTGAACTCTTCGGTGGTCTCCCGAACTCCAAAACCTTCAGGCTTTCGTGTTAGGTTTCAGGGTTTCGGCTCTGGCAGCCCTAAACTCTTAAACCCTAAAACTGCCCTAAACCCCTAAACCCTAAACCCCAGGCCCTAAACGCCTAAAGCCCGAAACCCTAAACCCAGACCCCGAAAACATCAGCCCCAAATCCTAGGAGCTTTCATACTGAAACATTAAATCCCGAAACAGCCAAACGGAAGACTCGACTCCGTAAATTGGGTTTAGGGATTAGGAAATTGGGTTTAGGGTTTAGGGTCGGGATATTGATAGGGTTCCTCGTGACGTTTACCGAACAACATGCTCCAAAACCCGTTCTGATAATAAAGGCCCCGATATTGCACCGGGTTTAAACCCTAAACCTTAAACCCCGTTCTGACAATAAAGGCCCTTATATTAATCCAGGTTTAAACCCTAAACCCCCAAACCCCGTTCTGATAATATAGGCGCCTATATTTATCCTGGAATGCCTCAAAACACAAAGTCGCCAAATCCCGAAACCCTCAGCCCTAAATTTGAACATCCCCACACCCGCAATCTAAAGTCTAAGGCTCCATAGTAGTTCCTTTTTGCGTTCACATTTAGAATCCTACAAGATAACATCAAAAAAGGAACTACTTTGAAGCCTCTGGCTAAAGTCTAAAGCCCCCAAACCGTGAGCCCGAAATATCAAAATCCTTCAACGGCTCAACCCGAAACTTCCAGACCTAAAAAGCGAGACACAGGAATGGCGCGGCCGTTGGCTGGTGTTCTTCCCAGAATTGAGTTGCCGTCTCGAATTGAATTTGAACCTGGGTATGTAGGATTTGAGTCTTTGTGTTTTTGGGATAATAGGGTTTTGCACTTCGGGATTTTACGGGCTTGAGGTTTTGGCGCATTCAGGACTTCAGGTTTAAGGGTTTTGGTGGAGGCTTGTTTTTGGATGTTTTGTGTTTTGTAGGGTCCCGGGATGCAGGGCTGCGTTGAGTAACGGAGCAGTCAACGGATAGTTTTCGGACATGGCAGAGATTGTAATGGTGGTTCCAGTCTCGCCGCCGTTGTGACATGACGATATAGCGCTACCCTGATACTCCTGAGTGTTATAAGCCCTAAACATACACCAGAGCCTCAACTGGCAATGCATCCGCCGAGGTGGCTATGGCTGCTCCAATCCGCGATGTACGCGGATCCATGCCGACCAGGTCGACATGACACATAAGCCCGAACACTTCGATCTTATTTTTCGGTTCCTCAGAATATTACTCTTGCTAGCAACGTCATTCCCCAAAACCCTGCTCCAATTGAAGACCAATGACGTACGGGTCTGGGATTTAAGGTTTAATATTTGAGGGTTTAGGGTGTGTCGGTTTAGAGTGTGCAGGGTTTTGCTTAGGGTGAGTCGGAACGGATTTTGTGTCCGTGCAACCCCCTTTCAACAGGTAGATTCCAAACAGTCCGACCGAGACGCGCCTCTGCAAGCACGACAGACTTCACTCATGGCGGTATACGGGTTAAGACCTCAAGCCTCACACCAGAAATCCTGTGCCATTGGTGGTATATTCGTGAATTCTCGACTGTATTAAGCCCTCAACCCTGGACCTTCAATTCAGAAGACTTGAAAGCCCTCTAAACTCCATTCACTGGAAGTATAGGGGCCTCAAACAATTACCTATACTATTTTGGGGGTTCCTTGTTATGATTATAGTATCACGGGCCCCTAAACCCTATTCTAATCATGAAGGCCCCTGTAGTAAACCCTTTGAGCCTCAGCGCACCCTTTAAAATACTATAAAGCCGAAAGTTGCAAGATCCTAAATCCGAAACCATATAAGGTGCATCAGCAGACCTCGTCTACCTCAAAACCCTAAATATCTTCAGAGCCCCTATACCCTAAACCCAAGCCCATAAAACTACTTGGAGGATCATGCGACCTAGTAAGTCGGGTTATTAGTACCTCAATTTGGGTTATAAGTGTTTATAACTGTAGTTGCCTCATGATCCCATTCAAGCAAGCTCTAAGATCCCAGCAGGTGCTTCTAGAATGCCGCTGCGGCGCCGGATTCTGCACCGAAGCGTCGGGGGGCTCGGCCATTGCCTTCGACAGCATACAGTAAACCCCATAAAGTCGGAAACCGGATTAAGGCCAAATAGTGCTGGGATGCCCTCTACATTTCTCTTAAAGATTCAGGCTATTGGATTTCCAACTTTCGGGCTTCTACTGTAATATGTATATAGGGTCTAGGGTATGGGGTAGACCCGGGGAAATCGACCACAATGCGGAGGTCTATTAATTCACCCGTATTAAATAGAAAAGAGTGCTGGGGTGTATTATACGATACTTACCACAAAGGAGTCTTCATGAATGGTGGACCGCTCAGAAATCAACCCCTGTTCCTTCAGGTCCGGGTTTTACTCCGTATCAAGGGACGGGGATATTTCTTAGGGACCCCAAAAGCACATAAGCATAAGCATTATATGGGGATATCCCAACCTTATTGGGCCCCATTATAAGGGGGTTTATATGGGATATCCCTAGCCTTGTTTTTGCTTATGTGCTTTTTTGGGTCTCTAATTTCAGCAGTCTACATCAGGTTTGCGCCATCCTTAGACCTCTGATCCAAGCCGTCTTTAGAACATGGTTGTAAGTTTAGCACGAGGCCTCCAAGAACAGCCTGCTGACAGTCTCTATAAGGGTTGTTGAAGGTCTTCATGGAGCTTTATGGCGGTCTTTGCAGGGTTTAGTAGCTAACCCTAAACCCTAAACCCTAAACCCTAAACCCTAAACCCTAAACCCCTAAACCCTAAACCCTAAACCCCTAAACCCTAAACCCCTAAACCCTAAACCCCTAAACCCCTAAACCCTAAACCCTAAACCCCTAAACCCCTAAACCCTAAACCCTAAACCCCTAAACCCCTAAACCCTAAACCGCCAAATCAGGGCCTCGTGGAGTTTGAGGCTCTTGCACGGCTTGATACTAGTTCGTATCTTGAGGTGAAGGCTTCAGGATTCAGAGATTTCGAGCTTAAGACTTAGTGTCCAGGCTTGAAGGGCGACTAGAACGTGGACCCTAAGTTTGTGCTTCTGGAGATCGTCTTTAGAAGAACATCGTTTTTAAGTATAGTCAGAAGCCCTCTCTACGACATAATTATGTCATGTGTGTATGTGCATTTCATTTCGTGTACCTCGTGACTGGTTTGGTACGGTCGTGAATATTGTCTGCTGTGTGGTTTTGAGCCAGTGATGTTCTGTTTTCCTGACGGTTACGTGTATTATCGGCGGCGGAATGGTTTATAAGTCATAATGTCCGCTTGCGGTGTTTTTGAAAAGTATTGCCGCGCCTTCAAAGGCCGGTAGCTGCTAGAGAAGTTCAGGGAAGACGAGGAAGATACGTAAGGCAAGAAAGCGCGGAGCGAACCTGCAGAAATTCGACACCCCAGCGGCACGATGATGGCGATGATGCATCATGATCATTCCCATCACGGTGGTCATGAGGCTGGAGATGCGGATGACGTGAGATGTGACACCAACGCCATGTCCTTTTTAGCTGCTACTGCGAACCGTCCGTGTGTGTGTGTGTGTGTGTGTGTGTGTGTGTGTGTCTGTGTGTGTGTGTGTGTGTGTCTGTCTGTGTGTGTGTGTGGGTGGTTGTTTTCTAACAGTCTTTGCTTTGCACAGTTTTTTTATGTAGATAGCTCCTGTTTTCACACGATTCAGCACGCAGCTCGCACATATCTATATACAGTACAGGTATGTGTAAGCCCGCACATACAGACAATCCGTCAGACTGGTAAAAGTTGACCTCGTCAATTGCCTGAAGCTCTTAATGAAAAATCTCTGGAACTAGCCAAAACCCCTAAACCTTTAACCCTAAAACCCTGAACCCTATACCCTAATCTCCGAAACCCCTCAACCCCTAAACCCTACCCTCAGTTTGGTTCACGTCCATTCGGGGACCCAGAGAGCCCAATACCCCTTAATTAAGGAATATACCTTAAATTATAGGGGCCTTAATATTATGATTTCAGGTATATTCCGTAATGAAGGGGTATTGGGCTCTCTGGGGAGACTCTGTGGTTCGGGAACCAGGAGTCCCTTCCTAGGGGATGTCATAGGGAGGGCCAAGTTACTATAGGGGCTTAAATGAACATTATTTTGGGGGTTCCTTTGAAGGGGTCTATAAGGGCTATCATAAGGGTTCCATATTTAGGGGCTGAAATACCTACCAATACTAATTTGGGGTTCCTTGTTATACTTATGGTATATTAGGGGCCCCAAAACCCTGTTCTAATTGTTAAGGCCCCGACATTAAGCTACGACTACTTCGAGGGGCTGTTGTGAGGTTGGACGTGATGGATCATACAGACAGAGTGCCTGTAAAGCTGCGGTATACTGAGGCCTCGCAGGAGTTCTTAGTATTGGGTCGTTCGATCACTGCCCTTCGGCTTTCTTTCAACCTTCAGCCTAGCGAGGTGCTGGATCCAAGAGTGGCATGCTGGTCACCAGGACACCAGCCTAAATCCTAAGCTTAGGCCTTGTCGGTTAAGGTTTCCTCCAGGGATGCCATCATAGTTTCAGAAATGAGTGCTTGTAAAGGCTCAGGATGGTGGATTCTGTGGGAACGTGGGGCTTCCTGGTTTGGGCTTTAAGGGCTGACGAATCTGAATTCTGTGGTGACGAAAGCCTCGAAAAGCCTCGCCGCCTCATAGTTTGACAGGGAACGTCTTGGCACAAGCCCTAGTACTGGCCCCGGTTCTGCGCTTGAAAGTTCAACATGAGAGTCAATCCACTGCAGAAAAATCGCGCACGACCGGATAGGAGAAACAGACGGATGTAGCGCGTGTCAAAAACAACTGAATATGTGTATCACACAACCAGAGCAGTACTAGCAACTAGTACTGGTGGTCATTGGAGTCTCCTAAAGTATAGACCCTATAGATCCCTTTTAGGAACTCTTAAAGGAATCCTTTTGGATCCCTTAAAAGGGATCCTAGGATGTAGGAACCTTTAAAGGATCCCTTATAGATCCCTTTAAAGGGATCCTAGGAGCCTCGGAGTCTTTTCCGCCAAAAAAGGACCGCTGTCCCTGTGCCGACGAGCTTCTGGCCGCTGCAAGGGCGCAGCAGAGCCGTCGTCGAGGAGCCGAGTTGCGGCTTCGGGTTTAGGGGTTTAGGGGTTTAGGGTTTAGGGTTTAGGGGTTTAGGGGTTTAGGGTTTAGGGTTTAGGGGTTAGGGGTTTAGTGGTTTAGGGTTTAGGGTTTAGGGGTTAAGGGTTTAGGGGTTTAGGGTTTAGGGTTTAGGGGCATCTAGCAGTAGAGTAAGGCTTACCTCCGGTCTTCATTGTAGTTCCTTGTTCTGGCTAACCTATTTTATGGTTAGGACCCTATGCTGTAGATTCTGGTTAATCAAAAGAGGAACTACAATGGAGACTATAGGCAGGGCTTAGATGGGTTTAGGGGTGTAGGTTTTAGGGGTTTAGGGCTTTAGGGGTGTAGGTTTTAGGGGTTTAGGGCTTTGGGGTTTTGGGGGTTAAGGGTTTTAGGGATTTAGGGGTTAGGGTTCAGGGGTTAAGTAGTCAGGGTTTAGGGTTTGGATGGGTTTAGGGTTCTGGGGGTTTTGGGCTTAAGCTCCATTGTTTAGGGCTTAGGGTGCTAGGGTTCAGGTTTATAGGGCTTTAGCAGATTTCAAGGCTGATGTGAAGCTTGGTTTGCTTATTTTTCCGTAGTTTTGTCATCTGCTGGCTGTTGTCTTTTGCGTGTTGGTGTTGTCGGGTCTGTTAGTTTGTTTCGGCCTGGTATTGAGCTGCCTCTTTCGTTGTTGTGTGGGAAGGACTCTGCCATTCTGTGCGTTGTGGAAGTCTGCTCGACAGGATGCGCTGGCTTTGAGCCTCAACTTAGGCTGCCATGACTTCAACATCTTGGCATCACATACCCTAAGCCGGGGGCATAGATAGAGGTAGCCAACCTTACTTAAAAGCGTAGCAACCTTTGCGAAAAAAATACACTGCCCTAAATTTGTTGAGCCCCGGTATCCCTGGGCGTGATACAGGAACCCTCCAATAACCTAAAGCCTGAAAAGCCGAAGCCCTAAAAAACTTAAACCCCATAAGCCCCAAATCCTGGCTTAGAGCCACAGACTGTCAATCCTCAGACAGTCGATCCCAAACCCTAAATGGGAGTTTCCGAAAATAGGGGACCCTAATATAGTACCCGAAATAGTAGAATCCTTATCATAAGGACCCCAAAATAAGGTACCCCAAACTTTCGGAAGCTCCCCTAAATTTTAGCAACCTGAGACCCTCTCGGCCGCTTCTTTTCGTGTCAGGAGCAGCTCTTCTTGCCACTTTGGCCCTGAGCCGCAGGCGGGCCCGCAGCTTTTGAGGGTTTAGGGTTTACGCTTGTTTAAGGGGTTGAGCATTTGCAGTGGAGCGTTCGCTTCAAATGGTTCTGGCCTTAGCTCGCGCCGTGTCCCGGACCTTAAATACCCAACTCAACCAAAAACCCTAAATCAGGCTAAGAAGCCCCAAACCCTAGATGCGAGATCACGCCGAAGACCGCCGACACAGCCTCCAACCTAATCTAATGCCGGCCAGCTTCATATACACTGCCGCAAGTAGGAGTCATTTGGGTGTTTCACAAAATTGGGGCCCCTTTTGGGTACCTATTATAATACGGCACCTATTATTTAGGGTACCCCAAAAGGGACCCTAGTTTTGTCAACCACCCGTTTGTCTACATTGACATGGCATCTTTGGGAGCATGAGCGCTGCATCAAGGTTTCATCGACTATACTTAAAGGATCATGGGAGTTAGTAATTGGGGTTACAAGTAAGGTAACTGCAGTTACAAATACTTATAACCCAATCAAGGTACTCATAGCCCTACTTGCTAAGTCCCATGATCCTCCAAGTGACTATACCAACTGAAAGCTGATACTAAACGGCTTAGGGCTCAGGGTTTAGAGCCCCGGTGGCCCCTCCAATCTCTAGGTACAAAGAGCTTGCCGTAACCCCAAGACATAGCCCTAACCCCGGCCAAATACCTAAACCTTGGTTAAACCTGCGAGAATCCTGAGCTGTCAGCCTTAAAAATCGTACCTAAACCCTAAACCAAAGAAGAACTTGAAGCGTAAGCCACAAAGAATGATGCAGGGTGCCGGACAAAGATGCCGAAGGCACAAAGGCAGGGAAGTTGTTATCCTAGCTTTTCGTTCCCTAGGGGCCTTAAGAGTTAGAATAGGGTTAGCTGAAGTGTTCCTTGAGGGTCCTCGGATATTAAAAAAAACAACGGCCTTCATAAGTAGACCAAGGTTTGTAGGGTAGAGTAAAGCATAATTCCAACCGTGTAGGGAGTAGATAGGGGTAGCTTTTACTTGCTTTTACAGTCCCCTAAGTAGGTTAAAAAAACTCAGGGTTCAGGGTTTTTCTAGTCAAGGAGTAGGGAGATGGGGTTCAGGAGTTCGGAGCGAGGGTTCCGGGGGGTTTTGGGGGGTTTAGGGTTTAGGGTTTAGAGTTGGGGGTTTAGGGTTTAGGGTTGGGGGCTTCAAGGCCATCAGGGTTTATGCTTCCCTAACGAGCCCAACAGCATTTGAATCAAGACAATAGATGCCGAATCACATGGGGGATACCTCTTACTGACTTTTTATGCTTCAGACTTGGAGGTAGGCTCTTTGGCTTTCGTGCTTAGGAAAAATTAAAATTGTGAGATGTTATGGTTTAGGGTCGTCCGGTCGAGGCTTCGGGGTCCACTCCAAAACGTAAGGCCACAAAGTTCCCCAAACCCGGAAACCCTAAACGCGAACCCCCCCAAGCCCGAAACCCCAAACCCTAATCCTAATGATACACTTACCATTTCGACCTAGGACGGGGCATAGGTGAAGAAAAGAAGCTTGCCTTAACCAAGTCATTGTCATCAGGGATATGGTTTAGGGTACATCGCATGTTGTCCTTATGATGCCGACTTCCTCTTTGGACGACCTTCTCCGCTACGAGCACGATGAGCAGAAGCGACAGCTTCTCGCGGCTGGCCCTGCGGAGAAGTGGCATAAGCTGCAGAGCCACGCCTTGAAAGCATGTACGGGCTTCCATAATTACCTATACTGTTCTGGGGGTTCCTTATTGTAATTATAGTATAATGGGCCCCCAAAACCCTATTATCATTCTACTTATTAAGGCCACTACATTAAGTTCTTGACCCTAACGATCCCTCACGACCTTGAGAATAGAGTTATCGAGTAAGGAGTATCTTGGGAAACATGCCCGGCCAATATGTTCAGTGCTGGTTTTACAGCCAGACTGGCATCAGTATGGCCGACGTTTTTAGGACCATACCGCAGCTTAGCACAAGTTCCGGGTACATGTTTAATTGATAGCATATAATCAGAAGCTTTCGGCGGGTGTTCTGCTGTTGGGGTGTTTCGGCTTAGGTGGAGTTTTCTCTTATCTTGACATTGCTTTTCCACCTGGTGATTCCCATAGCTCCATTGGCGCTCGGAACTAGCTGGGCACACAAGGTTCGGTTGCACGTATGGCCGTTTGGGTCACCTTGGGTCTACCCTGCACTCCAAACAACGCCCGCATGCTAAACCCTACACCCTGAACCCCTCGATAAACCCCAAGCCCCTATGAGCCCTAAACACCCTGAGCAAAGCTCGCGTGCTGAAGTTGCGAGGCGCAGCCAGTGGCCAAGAGAAACGAGAGCAGCAAGAGCCATTTCGCAAGCGGCGCCCTTGGTTTTTTCAGGCTCACCTGTAGCCAAAGAACTTACTTTTTCAACAATAAGGAATCCCAATTAGACTAAGCCTTTCGGGGGGGCTACAGGTAGGATTTAGGGTGAGTCTGGCCAGTAATTGCTGCGCAGGGTTTTGGGAATGGTGAGAACGATGCGGGATCTACAAGTTTTCAAGCGTTGCATAGAGTTTAGGCTTTAAGGTTTAGGGTTGAATTAGGATGGTTTAGATCACTTTAAGACTAGTTTCCTCTTCAATTCTATATTAGGAATTACTATTATGATTTGGGGAAGTATTCCCCATAACAGTACATAGGACCCTTTGGGAACAAAACAAGGTAACCAAAAGGAGCTGGGGAGCTCCAAGCTGAACTGCATGTTCCAAGCGTTAGGAACCTCCTTGGTTTTAGGGCCCCATCCTTATCTCTAAGCCCTACCAGGACCCCCCCAATGGCCCCTTAATGGAGGCCTTATGGTATTCAATAGTGGGTTATTGGGTTTTTTTAGACTAGAGGGCAGTTGGGGTTGGGGGGTCTAGGTAAACCCCAAACCTTCAACCCTAAACCTTAAGCCCCACCGCGAAAACCTGAACTCTAAACCCGTATCTCCCTTTTACCGAGGCAGCAAGGCTTCTTCCTGGATATCACTGGCTGAGGCCGAGTCGCTGCCAGATCCCGACAAGGTGGCCTGGGCAGTTGAGTTTATCGTCGGGGATACTTGGAGGATCATGGGACTTGTAGGTCCCTTAAGGGGCTCCTTAAAGGGTTCTGTAAGAGATCTATAAGGGTTGAGGGTTCAGAATCACGGGACATAGTAGTATGGTTATAAGTACGTCAATTCGTGTCAAAAGTAATGATAGCTGTAGTTACCTTACTTATGACCCCAACTACTAAGTCCCATGATCCTTTTGCCTTACGACGATACCAGCAGGCAGTGCTGTGAATATCAATTGGAACAACGTGGAGTCCCCCTCGCCAGAAGATACAAAGTATTTTCACGCAACCACTCCTCATGTCTGCGAGAAGATCCGAGAAGAAGGTTTGCGTCCAAGCTTTGGGGGCGCAGGGTCGCCTAATGCCGCGGCGCTATACACTTCACCGCTGCTGTCCACGTGTTTGCGATCATACGCAATCGACTGCAAATTCAGGTTCGAATCTGCAGGCAACCTCGTGAGATCTGCAACGGTCGTGTATGGCATCGCTGGGACTGTCGCTGGGCGCCTCAAAAGTCGCAAAGGCAACTTTCAGTGCTGGTTCCGCCCTGGCAAGTATGAAATCACCAACGTCCTCTTGATTGTCCTGTCTGGTGAACCTGCGCCGGAGCCAGGGAAGCAGAAGCTTGCCTCTGAACGGGCCCGAAGGCTTCGGCGGGCAGCAGAGCTGAACTGGTTATCTGTTCCGGACAGGGTTTAGGGTTTGGGGGATAAGGCTTTAGGTTGCAGGTTTAGAGCTCCGGACAGTAGGTTAAGCTGCGGCCCGGGACTTAGGTTTGGGGTAAATTCTTGAAGGTTTCCGAGCGATCGTTTCTCTTTTAACACGACAAGCTCTAAGACAACATGCCCGTAATTTCACAAACCTTTGAAACCCGATTAAGGCCCTATGAAATAAGAAGCAGCTGGAGCCCTGCAACAACCTTGAAAAAACATGTGAGTTGTCCCAACATGTAAACACCTGTCCCCAACGTATATAGCCAACAACCTGTATACAGCTTTATGGGGGGCTTCTGAGCCGCTTTAGGTTTAGGGCCTACAGGGTCTACAGAGTCTTATCGGTTTAGGGTTTATAACCCAAACTCCTCCATGCCAAGAGGTTTGGATTATATGGCCAGAACCCTAAACCCTCCCTCAACCCTGTTACGCCCCTTCCCAGAGACTCCAATAGCCCTTAATGAAGGAATACTCCTTAAATCATAATAGGGATCCTACTATAATTTAAGGGATATTCTTTCATTAAGGGATATTGAGCTCTCTGGGTTGCAGCTGGGATTTCCATTCATCCTTTATGGACCGAAGAAAAGCCTCTCGAGTACCCTAACCCCAAGGCTCCAAAGGACCCAATAATTTGGGGCTCCTTTAAAGGGTTCTATAAGGTTCCGTTAAAAGGGCTACTATAAGGGTTCTATTATGTGGGCCTTAATAATGAGGTACTCGGTTTTAGGATAGTAGTTATGTAGGTTAGCATTTTGGAGAGTATATGATTATTAGGTACTTGGACCCTTGGGGTAATGGATTGGGGATGTTGTGGCTTCTGAGGCAGTTGGGGTTTTGAGGGATGTTGGGGGCTTTGGCGTCGGGCTTCCGCATCAAGAGAAGTATTGTGCTACAGTTGATGATATTATATAAATCCTGCATTACCTCTTTAAAAAGAAAATATCCCATAATTCCAACATTTTAGGGTCTTTAAGGTAATGCAGGACTTATGTCATCAACAGTATTTGTTGGTTTCTGTCAGGTGTTGTGTTCCGCAATTCAGCCCCTGCTGCATGAACCCAAAGCTCCAAAACCCCTTGGCACGCGAACTTATGTGGCGTTCTGTAATTGCGTAATTGAGGCGTTTTGTAATCTAAGCCCTAAAACCCTACACCCCAGACCCCTAAACCGTTATGGAGTCTCCGGAAAACCCGATCAACTCCTGCCTCAAGGGCCATCGCCCCTTCGGCTGCTGTGTGGACGACTTCCATATTCTGGCGCCCGCAGAGAGGGTTTAGGGTTCAGGGTTTTGGGTTTGGGAGTAGGGTCAGGGTCCAGGGTTTAGGTTTTGGGTTTCAGGGTTCGGTTTAGGGTTTACAGGGTTCAGGGTTTACGGTTCAGGGCAGAGAGCTGTGAGGGCTCGAGGGAGTTACGGTTTACAGTACCGGTGGCCCCAGCAAAACCTGCCTATGTAAGGAATTACACATAGAACCCCAAGACGTGTCACCCCAAAATGGTAGGCTTTTTTGCGCCACAGGTAGGGGTTAAAGGGATTTCGGTTTCAGGTTCAAGAAGTTCAAGACTGAGGGTGCTTCCAAGTCAAGTCTAAGGGCTTGCAAAGTTCGTGAGTTTCCCAATTCGGAGGTTTAAGGTTTTAGCTAAGGCTCCATAGTAGTTCCTTTTTCAGGGTTCATATTTAGAACTCTATAAGGTAAAAAGGAACTACTTTGGAGCCTCTGGGTAAGCTAAACCCTGGGCCCTAAACCCTAAATGGGGCCTTGGGAGAGGGGGAGGTAGCTAGGATGCCCAGTGCTACCCATATTCCCTTTTTTCATAGTCCTAGGCTCCTTACAAAGCTACGCAAGACCAAAAATTGAGCCCCTTTTATTACTGGGTCACTGGGCAGACTGGGCATCCTATGTAGGGTTTAGGGGATCTCGTCGACGGCGTTCTGCACGGGTTTTCGTTCGTACCGGAGTGCTAGAAGGGTTTAAACTTCCCGAGCTTCAATTCAAAACCCTAAACCCTAAACCCCTAAACCCCTGAACCCCAAACCCCTAAACCCTAAACCCTGGGTTTCCGGATCTTGGATTCCGGGTTTAGGGTGCAGGGTTTGAGAGGCTTTGGGCTTGCTCTTGAAGGTTGAGGGCTCTAGCCGTGTCAGGGCCACGTTTAGGGTTTAGGGTTCAGGGTTTAGGGTTTAGGGTAGGGCCAACCTCAAGTCTCGTTGTAGTTCCTTTGTTTGGTTAACCTATTTATGTGGTTAGGATCCTATAATATAGATTCTGGTTAACCAAAAAAGGAACTACAATGGAGACTATAGGTAGGGCTTACAGGGGCTTGACCCTAAGGCTCGGAATGTCCCAAAGGCCCTGTAGAGTATTTAGGGTTAAGGGTATTTAGGGTTTAGACTTTTTCGGAAAAAAAGCGGTAACATATGGATCCTAAGAGTAAGACGACGGGTTGTTTCAGAGTCTTGCCTTTCGGGCTTGGATTGTAGTATCCTTAAGGGAGGGGGGTCCAAGGGGGGTATATAGCCTAGTGATCCCTAATTCTCCCTAGTACTCCCTAAGGTTCCCTTACAGTCCCCTAAGGATTCCTTATACCCTCCCCCCTTGAACCACCCTCCCTTAAGGATCCTATAATTGGAGGGGCTTGAAGCCGGAACCAGTTTGCTGGAAGTAAAGCAAGGTTGCTCCTCACACGCCCTAAGCCCTAAGCCCTAAGCGGGCCTGCGCCCAAGGCCCTTAACCCTAAAGGGTCCAAAGGACCCAGTAATTAGGTACTCGGTTTTTCGGATAGTAGTTATGTAAGTTAGGATTGTTGGAGAGTTTATGATTATTGGGTACTTGAACCCTTAGGGTAAGCCCCAAAGCCTTGAAGCCCTGAGCCCGGAGCCCTAAGCCCACGCTCTTCTTCCACACACGGCCTTCCACAGCAGCGGCAAAACAAAGCGCCCTGAGCCGTGCGTGGTTTGGCCATCTGACTTTTGATCGATAGACATTAGAAGCTGCCCCTACCCTGTAATAGTGGTATAATAGGAATATAATAGGTCCCCAATTTTTTATTAATATAATCCTTATGGTCACTATTACAGGGTGGGGGCAGCTTCTAAGATAGGCACCTTCTCTTCCGTCCGCTATGTCGTGAGGAGCATGCCAAGAAGCGTCATGGAGTCGGATATAGACGCGCTTTATCGTTTGGGCAGCCGTTGACTAGCAGTATTCTGCGACACAAAAACCCAGAGAGCCCAATACCCCTTAATTAAGGAATATACCTTAAATCATTAGGGGCTTCATATTAGGATTTAAGCTATATTCCTTAATTAAGGGGTATTGGGCTCTCTGGGAAAATTTCCTGGCAAGCTCCACGGTTGACTTACTTCGACTCCCAGGTCCTCACAGTAGAGGCCCAGTCTCCAGTTCCGAAGCAGGGGGTTTTCTATAGGGTTTAGGGTTTATCGGGGTTACCCTACACCCTACACCCCCAAACCCCGAAACCGGTTAGGGTTTGAGGTGGGTAGGGCTCAGGGCATTGTTGACCATTCTCAAAGACTTGGTCTTGCTGGCACAGTCTCCGATAAATAACTCCATCACAGGGCTCTTAAGAATTAGAATAGGGTTTTGGGGTATATTGTACCACACTTACAATAAGGTATCTCCACTGGTACGAATTAAGACCCCTACAAAGCTGCAGGCATGATTCGAGGCCTGTCGTTCATGGGCTTGCTGCTGTGAGATCCGGGATCCATGTTGGGAGTTCGGCTTGCTTAAGGAACGGCAGGAAGTCATAATCAGGAACCCTACTTAACCTGTAGGTTCTTGACCTTCCATCTACCCTCTGAGTCCATTATAGACCCTAAATACCCATTATTTGGGAGGCCGTACTTGTATTCGAGGGGTAGTGTGAAGGGCTCCTGTACAGTATTGGGCAGCGAGTTTACTATGAGAGGCACAGAGGGTTTAGGGTTTAGTGTTCTGGGGTGAGCGTATGTAATTGTATTGTTAGGGTCTTCATATGAGGCTATTGCTAGCATACTGAAAGGATCATGGGACTTAGTAATTGGGGTTATAAGGAAGGTAACTACAGTTACAATTACATATAGCCCCAATTAAGGCACTTATAACTTCTTAAGTCCCATGATCCTCCAAGTAATCGCTCTGTCATTTCGGCTTTTTTGCGGCTCCAGGGGCTTTTTGGGTTCTTACGGTTTTCAGTGGTTGAGGGCTTTAGGGCTCTAGGCCTCTGCCAATGGCTGTCCGGAGATCTCCCCTAAGCTAAAGCCTGAGCTGTGAACCCTAAACCCCAAAACTTCAATAACAGCCTAACCTTACTACCAGGAGCTCTACTGTTATACTAAAACCCTACAGCCTGAACCCTGGCCCTAAACCCTGATCCTAAACCCTCATCGCAGTGCCAGGAGCAGCTTGGTGAGGGATCCTGTGGCACGGTGGCAAAAGTCGCGCACGTGCTGACCGGCGAGGCCGTCGGCACCCAACATGCTGAAATTAGAGAGGTCGACCGAGCATCCCCACCAGGGACCTTAATATAGAGAACTACCAATGTGTTGCTGCATTTTGCATACCATGTTATCGCATGTTTTTGCAGGGGGTGTTTTCGTTTCATTGGGGGAATTGCATCATTCTAAATGGCGGTTGTCTTGAAAAGAACAACCCTGCGATTGGCTGTTGATGCGTCGAAGCCTTCATGGCTGGTTCACGAATACGGGGCTGCTATAGGGGCTTTTTTTGCATTGGCGGTTTAGGGGGTTCTGTAGGGGGTTTCTATAGGCAGTTGTTACAAGGGTATAAGAGCTGAGGGCGTCGGGTGTCGGTCTTGGTGCGTTTGGGGTGAATTGAGGGTTTCGTGCTCAAGGTTTTGATTTGTGTTTGGGGATTTGGGGTGTTTGCTCTCACCTCTAGTCTCCATTGTAGTTCCTTTTTTTGGTTAACCTATTTTATGGTTAGGATCCTATAATATAGATTCTGGCTAAATAGCCAAAAAAGGAACTACAATACTACAATGGAGACTAGAAGCAGTGCTGATTCTGTTTTCTGCAATCAAAACTCCGTTCAAACACGAAATCCTGACAACATCCGGCAACTGTTTCAGGTGAGATTGCAAGTGTGCCAGGAGTAGGCAGACCCGAAACCCGAAACCCCTGAATCCCTAAACCCCTACACCCAGATGATGTGGCTCTAAGCCCCTAGAACCCAGGCCTGTATCATATCATAGCGTCACTTGGTTGCGGGTGCTATCAGGTCTGCAGGGCTCCTACTTGGAGGGTCGGTGGACTTAGAAAGCAATTAGTTGCTTATGGACTTCTATATGTGGCATAGCCACAGTTCGGGTCACTTTTGGGGTACTTACTTATAAACTCTCTAAAGTAACTCTTCCCAACCCTCCCGGAAAGGAGAGCCTCCAAATGAGAGCTGCGCAGTGCTCTGCAGTTTACAGTCCGAGAGACTCCAATATCCCTTGATGAAAGAATATTCTTTCAAGCATATTAGGGAGCCTACTGCACTTTCAGGTACATTCCTTAGTTCCCGAAGAACCCCCTGAAGGAACCCTTTAAGGAACCCTTAGGTGTATTCCTTAAGGGACATTGGAGTCTCTGGGGGACTGCATGTCCCTTCCCCGTAACATGACAAAACGAGCCCCCACCCCGGCCCAACAAAAGCTCTGAGCCCTAAACTCTACCCCCAAGGGTCCAAGTACCCAATAACCATATACTCTCCAAAATCCTAACCTACATAACTACTCTCCTAAATCAGTGTACCTAATTGTTGGGTGTTTTGGACCCTTAGGGTACATGCCCTGAACCCTAAACCCCAAACGGTATGTTTCAGGCGGCCTATTAGCTGCTCTAAACCCTAAACCTAATATGCCCTAAACCCTAAACCTAACATGCCCTAAACCCTAAACCTAATTTGCCCCAAACCCTAAACCTAATATGCCCCAAGCCCTAAACCTAATATGCCCTAAGCCCTAAGCACTATTCTTCACGGGGGTTTATCGTTGCTGCAGTCCCTCTTCTAAACTATAATTATAGTATACTGGGCCCCAAAACACTATTCCAAATTATAATTGCAGTATAATGGGCCCCAAAATACCCTATTCTAATTATGAAGGCCCTCTAGAATCCTATAAGGTAATCCCAAAAAGGAACTACTATGGAGCCTTTGGGTAAACCCTAAACCCTAAACCCTGTTGAGGGATCCTTCTCTGGGTCCTAAGTCTGCTCAGGCTCTTGCTTTGGCTGTCGGAGGTTCGGTTTAGGGGTCTAGCGTTTTGGGTTTAGCGGTTAGGGGTTAGGGTTTAGGGTCTAGGGTTTAGGGTTTAGGTTTTAGGGTTTAGGGGTTAGGGTTGAGGGGTTAGGGGTTTAGGGGTTAGGGTTTAGGGGTCTAGGGGTTAGGGTTTAGGGGTTTAGGTTTTAGGGGTTAGGGTTTAGTTTAGGGCTCTAGGGTTTAGGATTTAGGGGCTTGCCTTTAGTTTCGAGCATCTTGACTATTGGGCACGAGCTGATCGCAAACAGCTCGGTGCACGCTCAGCTGAGTTGTAAAGCCGGGAGGGATAAGTTACGAGTCGACGAGGTGCCCAAAGCTCATGGGCAGTCGGTTCTCAGAGGCCAGATGTCTGAGGCACGCTCCGTAACCATCTGTTGTGCCAATGGTGCCCAACCACACCCCGGCGTCTGTTCATGTTACCCCTGGCTCTAGCTACAATGTGCTCAGCAACCCTAAGAAGTCTCTGGAGGCCATGAACACAGGAGCTGCGATGTTCACAAAGGAGGCCATCCAGGATCGTTCCCGGTTCATTCACTTCACGGCCCCGTCAGGTGGGCGCATATGCCCACCAGCCCCTGTCTATGCTGCGGACATCGGAGTCGCAAAAGATGGGGTTGCAATGGGGTCTACGATGCAGGTTACTGTCAAACCCCTAAACCCCTAAACCCTATATCCTACACCTAAAATCCTAAGCCATAAATCCTAAACCCTAGACCCTAAACCCTAAACCCTCTGAGTGCAGGTCTTTGCGCTGAAAGCCATCGCACGCCAACGGGTCAAGGAGAGGCTTTGGGAGCTTTCTGGCCAGTCCATGTAACCAAATAGGGTTCCTCTAAGGGTTCCTGTAAGGGCTCCTTTAAACAAGGCTTTAGGGCATCAGGGTCCATGTACCAAACGAGTATATGCTTTGGCCTCGAAGGAAATCCCTGTGTAGGTACTTCGTGGCCCAAGTATATACGATATACGTTCATTGACCCTTTTGGCTTCAGCCTTTTGTCCACAACCGTTGTTTAGGGTGCCAGGCCGAAAAGGCGTACGCTTTTGGGCTATGGGTCACAGCCTAAAGGGTTTGGACTGTCTTTAGGGACTATGCTGTTGTGTGAATCACCGAGGGTCCTGTGCTATCTGGCTCTCACTGTGCAGCTTCGCTCAGGGGCTTCGGATCTGGAAAAGGGTTGAGGATGTCAGCTCAGGACCCAAGAAGGACCTAAGCATTTCATAGGGATGTCCCTGCCTTATTGAAAACCCTACCCCCTAAACCTCACTGGGTTTATATAGGATATCGCCATCCGATGTTTTTCCTTATGTGCTCTTCTTGGGCCCTATATTCCGCTGTCGGGTTTCGGGTTGTTGGAGGTCAGGGTTCTATTCTGGGTTCGTGTTAAGGGTTAATGATAAAAGTTATCACAATAGGGGTCTATACTAAAGAATATGGTTTCCTTAATATGGTACTTTAATCAAATTAAGGCCCTTAACCAGATCCCAGTATTAGCTGGGTTGTTCGGGGCTCACCCCTCGCCTTGTTGGGGGCTGAAGTGGGCAGGGCATTTTTGTTTTCGGACTGTAGTGGGCAGGGTTAGGCCTGCGAGTCCTCTAGGTTTGGATTCTTGCAGGGTGATTCACGAGTTTGGGGTCTGTAGAGTTCTATTCAGCGAAGGTTTCGGGGGGAAAAAACCCTAAACCTTAAACCCCAAACTATTTCGCGTGGTGAAACCCTAAACCTTAAACCCTAAACTACTCAGCGAATGTTTCGGGGGGGGGGGGGGGGGTCTGAGAGTTACAACTTCTGCATCACCTTGGGGCTCCCTTGATTCACGGTTTTGGGGGATTGATGTTACTTAGGGGTACCTAGAAATATTTTTGTGTTTTTGGTTATTATCATGCCTAAGAAACATCTGAAATCATAGTTTGTGCTAGGGTTCTAAGTTCAGTATAGGTTAACCCTAACCCCAACCCTTAGGTGTTAACGCCCAAACCGGTCGTCTAGACCACCAGGGGCCCAGAGACTCCAACATCCCTAAAACAAGGAGTGTTCAATAAAATCATATGTGGAATATTCCGCAGATCATATAAGGAATATTCCTTCAACCATATTAGAGGTATATTCGACGGACTCGTTGGTTCAGCTGGGACCTTAATAATCAGAATAAGGAAGGTTAAGGGTTTAGGGTCAATTAATAAGGCCCCTACATTAGCCATAGTAAGTGACTCTACGAAAGAGCCAAGTGGTGGCGTGATATGCTCAACGGATGGGCTCCTTTTTGTTTTCCATCAGTTACGCGAGGGCTTCCGTGCTCATTGTTGGAATAATTGACAATGTTCGCAGCGTAGTGACCATTTGTGCTGCCCGGTCATGACTTACCAACTCTCACAGATGCAAGCTTGCACTCAAGCAAGCGGCGGGCTCTGCGGATCGCTCTGCCATCTTGACTGGTGCTTATTGTAGTCCTGCTGCCTATGGTGTAGCCACCCATGGCCATGACACCCTTTCCATTTTGCAATATGGATACAGGACATAACGCTCATATTTTCTGGGCTTGCCCAGGCATGAGCGATGGCAGACCTCGTCGCCCTACTGAGGCGCTTCAGAGAAGACTTGGATGGCCTGCTGGCCAACAATCATCTTATGACGAAGCTGTTTCTGCTTGGATGGTGCATGTGAGAAAGGCTGCATTAGCCCATCGATACGGGGGGATGTTACATAATCCTTTTTGGGTTTAGGCCCTTTGATGACGACTGCCTGTCTTGTGTTCCTTTCCCCTCTCCCTTTGGATTCTTGGGTTTAGGCCTGCCCTGAGTCCTTTTGATGGTCATGGTGCATGCATGAGCATCATTCCGTGCCAATGCAAGCGTACTTCCTTGCATCTTCTTCATGACGACTTCCTTGCATTTTCTTCATGACGTTATTTTCTCGAATATTCTGCTTTCGTACCGCTTTTTGAATGTCTAGTGCATTCCTTGACAGCGCGTCTTGTCTTCGTGACCTCCGTGCTCGACTTCCCCTGCGGCGTCTTCACGAGTGGGAGTTCGCCGAGTGCAAGAACAGCGTTCCTTCATAACATTCCCCTTCTTCGCTCTGTCTGCCTCTGCCGTGATCAAAGCTTCAAATGCCAGCTTAAACCCGAAGCCCCAAGTCCAAACGATAAACCCGAAACTCAAAGCTATAAGCCCCGAGCCCGGAACCCGAAGCCCGAAGTAATCCCAAAGCCTTAAGAGCGTTCAAATGCCAAGCCTGGAAGCCAGAAGGAGCACCAGCTTCAGAAATACGTTGAACGGGAGGCACCGGAACTCAGTCCCAAGGGTTTGGGGTTCGAGTTATGGAGTTGAGGGTTTCGGGTTAAGAACGGCAAGTGCTTGAAGTCTTCTGAAGAGCTTACAGGGCTGGGGTTTGTTCGATACATTGATCTCAAATTAAATCAGTGTTCTACACGTCTCCCTGCCTCCAGCCAGAGTCCTCGAAAAATGTCAATAAGTTGAGTTGTTAAAAAGAGTACTTGTTGTGCCACTCCATATGTCATATAGCAACGCAGCCGGAACACCCCGAACCTCTAAACCCTAAACTGTGAGATGCACCCCAAACCTCTAAAGCCGAGAACCTCTACCTGTAGGCCCTAAACCCGGGAACCTTTAAACCGACACCTCGGAGGCCCTCGGCCTCGAAACTCTTTGCCCTAAACCCTGAACCTTAAACCATAAACCTGACGCCCTAAGCCCAGCTGAGAAGCCGACTTCTGAAAAGGATTTGCACAGGAGCCGCGAAACCCAAGTTCCTAAACCCTAAACCCTATAGACTTTATAGACCCTAAAGTTCCAGAACGGAGGCCGAGCAATTTTCCCAACAGCATTTGTTTATGGATCCGGGAACGGCGGTTTGCTTCAACATGACGAAGACGCGCATGACCATGGATCCTGCGTATTGATCGTGTAATTCGATTCTAACATATCCCTAAACCGTGTACTAAGGCCCCTATAAATTCCGTGTTCACTATGCAGGTCGCCACGCAGCAGCGGCTCAACCATCCCAACATCGTGCGGCTTTACGAGTACTTTGAGGACAGAATGCATGTGTTCCCAGAGTTTCGATTCCCGATAGGACCCCAGCGACGTAAGGTTGCCTCCGAAATAGGAAGGCTTCTTGATTGGTGGGAGTCCCCAGGAGCGGTTTATAAAGATCTCGAAGCGACCATGTAAGATTGCAGCAAGACTTCTTGCTGATAGGAATCGGGATCTGTAAGGTAAAGATCCGAATATTAGTCGGAACTTTTTTTTCCTTAAGAGTCCCTGCAACGATTCACGAGACTATGGCCCAACACTACTCAAGTTACCCGACCCCCTGTGTTAGGTGGGCTCCCGGACTTACAGGAGGTTGTAACATCGTTGGATGTTTGTGTCCCGCAGTTGGTTCGGTTGGGGAATTAGGTGCCTGTCCGTGTGAAGGGTTTCGGCTCGCCGGTGTCACCGCGTGTGGGGCATGTAGGAGTTTATCTCGGGCTTGAGATCTAGCAAATTTGGGATCTTTTTGCTTGTGGCGATTGGCCTGAACATTGATAGCGGAGCTCGTGAGTGTTTGTGAGAAAAGCCGGCAGGCTTGGGTAGTGTTACCTGGTTCACAAAATCGGGGATTCCTTCGGGGGCACTCAGCATCAAAGCGACAGACTCGGACAGCTTGTCGAATCGCACTTACCGACAAGTCGGATGCCCGAAGCCTTCGAACTTGCCGACTCAGCTGCTTTCAGTATCACGGGTGCTGAGTGCATTATCAACCGTGGTAATGGCAGCCAAACGTTATGACTAGGCACATCCCTGTTCAAGGCGTGCACAACCTTATGCCTGCCCTCCCACCACTAAATTATAACTAGACCCCGAAAGCCCCAAGAAAACTTAAAACCTTTTCAACCCATAGAACCCAAACCTTAAACTCTAAAGCCCCCGCTCTAAAACCCTTAACCCCCAAACCCCTCCCCAAACAGAAAACAACAACTCTAGAATGCTAAAGCCCCATAACCCTGCAGCCTTATAGCCCCAAGCCTTGTCCCAAAAGGAAGTGTCTCGGTGTGCGCTAGGATGTCGAGCGGGTGTACCTGCTCCTTGAGTTTGTCTGCGGCTCAAGGGTTTTGGGCTTGGGGTTTAGGGAGACTCCAGGTAGATCCGCGCTTCACTGTTTTGTTTGAGTACTGACTGCGTCATACCATGTGACTGCCTACGGTGCTGCCGAGGGCGGAGGGTGTAGCTTTCCATAACTATTCGGGTACAAGGTTCCATTCCGTGACAGTCCATTCCATTTCTGTAAACAGCCACGGCAGCCGCGGCGTCTTCGTCTTCGCTATGGATGCTGGGCTGGGTTCTAGAGGTTTTAGACTACGTGCTCATTTGTTTGATTGGGATCTTTGGTGCAGTGCAGGCATGTCCCCGCCCCCGTTGTCTGCAGAACCTAGCATGTAAGAGCTCCATCGTTCTCAACGTGCTCGTTGCAACATGGGCCAGAAGAGCCCAATACCTGAAATGCCTCGTAAGTTACAGAATGATCTGCAAAAACATGTAAACCAACTCCCTACACCGCAAGTGGGAGCTCAGCGGTTGTTAGAGGGCAGCTAGATAGATATACAGATATACAGATAATCAATTTCTCGGACTGACTTGTCAAAATGTGCAGGCATGATGCTCGGAGGGGTTTCTGATGGTGAAGGGCTTCAATTAGACCCCGAACAACCAAAGCACCGTGACATCCCCATCCCCGAAGAATCTGAGACCTTCAGCTTTTTAATGCTCTTTAAAGAACCCTTTCTTAGAAATTTTACAGTAGTTAGCCCTTATGGAACATCGCGACCCTAGGCTACTAGCGGCTTTGAGGGCTGACGTTTTGAACGTATTGGACGCAGGGGTCACGCTACGGAAGGCTCTGATTCTACGGTTTGGGATTTAGGATCTCAGGTTTCGGGTTGAGGGATGCAGGGTATAGCGGTATGGCTAGATATCTTACACAGATACTTCATAAGCTCTACAGTTCTACAGTCCGAACTCGAAGCACCCAAAATCAGTTAATCGTTGCATCATCAAGCTATTCCTAAACCCCGAAAACCCGAATCCCTTTACTCTGGCAGACCCCTAAACCCTCAACCCTGGACCCTAAAAACTAAACCGTAGAACCCGTAGCTCTAACAGCTTCTCTAAGAGCCCAGACTTCAAAAAGACCTAAACCATGCACCCAGAACCCTAAGCCCTAAACCCTCAACCCTAGGCCCTAAACCCGAAACCCTACACCCAGAAAGACGTAGACCTCTAACCCAAAGGATCCATGTACCCTGATAGTATATACATTCATAGGCCTTAAAGTAGTCCCTATATTGGTACTTTGGGGCCAAAGTGTTGATGATATAAATCCTGCATTACCCATATTAGGGAATATACCATAGTTCCCATAGTCTAGGGTCCTTAAGGTTATTTTTTCTACCATCAACAGTATTTGGGTGCATGGATCCTTTGGGTAAGGCACCGGAGGGCACGCTGTATGGCAAGATCCACCAGCAGGGCTGCCTCGCCCACGCAGAGGCTCTTTCGGGCTTACTTAAAGGGCTCCTGTACAGTATTGGGCAGTGAGTTTACAAGAAAGGTAACTACAGCCACAATTACATATAGCCCCAATTCAGGGAGATACAAAACCCTACTTCTAAAGTCCCATGATCCTCCAAGCAGGGCCGTATGGTCCTTAATTGAGGGTATTTAGGCTACAGTTGTGGGGCGTAGGCAGGGTTTAAGGCTACCGTTAAGATTTAGTAGGCTGCAAGGCTGAGGTTTAGAGTTTCGCGAGGGCTTAGGGTTTAGGGCCGGTTTAGGGTTTCGGATTTCGGTTGTTGGCCGCTTTATTTTAAAGGGTTTACTGCAGCTACAGTTCTAGTGTCCCCTTTTAGTCGTTACATATTTGTATTTAGTTACTAGTATAACCGGAACTCTACTCCAATTATGACGGCCCCAGGCTTTAGTTTTTTTGGGGTTTTAGGGCTTGGGATTGCATTTATGCAAGCCCTTTTAGAGGGCTCTGGCCTTTTAAGAAGCTTTGGCATCCAAAGTTCATGCCTTTGGCACAGAAATCGAGTCACACTTGCCATTTAGGGATTGCAAACTGCAACAGTCACAAGGGTTCTGGCTTCCAATGGAAAAACACAAGGAAAACGCATCTTCGAAAGCGAAACCGCGTGACAGTTGCCTCAGTTTTTGAAGGCAATTCTGCCAAAACCCAAGGAAAGTACGCATTCCAAACTAGATTGCAAAAAGCCGGAAAACCAACAAACCGCTTCAATTTTCCCAGGGCATCTGCGAGCTTTTTGTTTCGCTTCCTGGAGTATTGGGGAAGTAGGAACTGCCGGTTGTGGATTCACAGTAGCCTTGGACCCTAAACCCTAAGCATTGTGCACCGTCAAGCGTTGCGTGTGCATTGTGCATTGTAACCGTCTTTCGCGGAGTATAGCGGGATGAAGTACGTGGTACCGCAGTAAAAAGCTTGTCGAATTCAGAGTGTTAGATTCCGGGTTTAGTAAGCTTCACGAGTTTGACATTGAGGTGTTTGGTGAGGGTTTTGGCTTTAGGATTTTTTGCTTGGGATGTTGCATTTAGGTTCAGGTCTTCATGTGTTTTTTGACCTGAGACGGCCCGATGAAACCCAGAAGCAGCACCGCTGAACGGAGGAGGGTTTCTTGGTGCTCTATGAACGGGAAAGGATAAAAAGTACAAGGCTAGCCTCAACAAGCTGGTAATTTTTCGATAGGAGCATACGTGTATGTGAATACACATTTTATATAACGAAAGGCAGAACCAAGTAAACACGTAGGTATAATGGATAAGCAGTGACAAGCAAAAGCAACCACATGCATGCATGCATGTACGTATGCATGCATGTATGTACGTATGCATGCATGTACATTTGTAGGTATGTACGTATTCATTGAAGTCTGTATGCATGTATGCATATATGTGTGTGTGTGTATGTACGCATGCATGTATCTAAGTATGTATGTATGTATGTATATATGTATGTATGTAATGTGTATGTGTAGGTCTGTATGTCTGTATGCATTCATTGATGTCTGTATGCATGTATGTATGTATGAACGTATATATGGCTGTATGTCTGTATGTATGCCTGTCTGTCTGTCTGTCTGTCTGTCTGTCTATATGTCTGTCTGTCTGTCTGTCTGTCTGTACGTCTGTCTGTATGTATGTATGTATGTATGTGTGTACAGATATGTAAAGACAGATATTTACATACATACACATACACACCACCAGCACACAGACTTTTGGAACAAGTCAAGCAGGGGTTGCATGTACTGGCGTGGTGGTGACTGTATATCAGGCGCATGAGAACTGTTGGTTCTGCGATGTGCATCTACATGTGTAGGTTCGACGGTGTGCTGTGCATCTATATGTGCATACATATAGGATCTAGTATATTAAATACATCCACGTGCATGTGTGTGTGTGTGTATGCATCTCTCTCTATATATATGTGTGTATATATATATATATGGAGGAGGGAGGTATATGCAGGTGTTAATGTATGCCTTTAGTCAGGCTCATACTCACAGATACACAGACATACACATTGCCATAGATACCATGCTTGTGTGCTAGCATTTACAAGCCAAGCACGCTGCGATATCCATTTCAGGCCGCCTCAATCTTTGCCGACGTCACGCGAGCTGTCATGCATCTACACAGGAAACACCTTCCGGGTGGTGGTTTTGAGGTTTCAGGCTAGGCCCCAAACGCCTACCCGGCCCGTAGCTTCTGATGCCTGTCTTGCAGTCACTTCGTAGGGTGGGTTTCGGGTCTTGTGGTGTTTGTTTTTGGCGTTTTGTTGGGTAAGGATCGAAGGGCTCTATCATGAATTCCGAAGCTCTGAAAATCTTCCATGTGCCAGATGGACAGAATCCTGCAAGGAGTAGAGTAAACCATGCATGACTGCCACAACTCGCTGTCTTGTTGTGGGATCCATATAATAAGGATCCTTCTATCTAGGATACTATATTTTCAGGGCCCCCTATTTTCGGACACCCCCACATTAGCCAGCGTGTTCACAAAGAAGGCAACTCCGTACAAGTTGGGCATGTTCAGTATAGTAGCTCTATAGTCGCCCTACAAGCCCTAAACCCCAGACCTCAAAACATGAGGCGCGGTTGATGATATAAATCCTGCATTACCTTAAGGACCCTAAACTATGGGAATTCTGGTATATTCCTTATTGTGGGTAATGCATGATTTATGTCATCAACCGCATTGAGGATCCAAGGTACTCCTGAAGTGCCCCTCCCTGAAACCCAAAGCCTTCAACCCTGACCTCCAACTCCAAATGCGAAACCCTTAAGCTTACCTAAACCCCTCAAAAGCCTCAATACCTATAAAAGGCTATTCTTTTGGGGTCCAGGTAAAATCCTCAATTGGGGAACCTCTAAACCCTAAACGCTGAACCCTAAACTCAAAACACCAAAGGGGTAGTTGTCAGAATTATGGTCCCTTTTTGGGTACCCTATTTATTGGGTGCCGTATTATATTAGGGACCCAGAAAGGGACCAAAACTTGACAACCACCCAAATCGTAGAGGCACGGCATCATTCATCGAGATTTGAAGCCGGAGAACGCCCGAGCCCAGAGTTTGTTCTTCAGGGTATTGGAGTTTTGTGGGTTTAGGGTTTAGGGTTTAGGGAGGGCTTTGTGGGTTTAGGGTTTTAGATTTTTGGGGGTTTGGGATTTCGGGGTTCAGGGTTTAGGGCTTGAGGCTTGTTGGATTACGGGCTTAATGTTTTACAGGGAACTCCAGAAAGTTGGAATATGGTTTCAGGGTAGGTTACCTTATAATGTACCATAAAGGGTTTAGGATAATCATATTCCAACTGTCTGGCTTCTACTATAAGGGGGTAGGGTTTAAGTCTGTACAGTAGCTCGTTGTATTGAGCCCGGCACCACAGCCTAGGCTTTGAGTAGCACCCCGGCGCATTCGAATCTGGTTCGCGGCTTGCGGGCTGAGGGCACAGCCCGTTCAGCACGAAGGTTTGGATGTTTCGCATGTGTAGTTAATGATAGTTATTTGGTCGTATATGGTCCTATTATTCAATGAACCAGTTCACCCCTGTGCAAGACTCCCAGACCTGCATACAAAGGGAATGCGACTTCTGATATCGGTCCTCACATGCCGTCACATACCACCACTTTTCACAGAATCGAAAGTCTCACAGGCGCGCAGTCTTGTGCTGAGGCTTTGGGGGCTTTAGGGCTTCGGGTTTCGGGTTCTTCATATATTGCGGAGCTGCAGTTGCCAGTTGTTTCAGTACCGTAGGCCCCGATCCCGAGGATCCACATAATTACCCCCACTTCAGGGCCAACAGGTGCCGAAATCCAAGCTGTTCAGTGGTATACTTTGCTACTTTCAGGTTTCTGGGTTCCTATCATAAAATAAGAAGCCTAAAGAAGTGTATACTTTTTCCCAGTGGGTTACTGAACAGCCTAGAAATTCATTCAGACTCAGAGGATCGTACTTCAGACCCGAACCTGCGACCTAGGTATTTGGACCTTCCAGGCCACTACTGCAGGGGCCTAAATAGTTATTACCAATTCTGTTTTTGTTTTTTTGTTGGGGGTGGGGGGTCCTTATTATCGTTATAGTAGTATAATGGGCTCCAAAGCCCTATTCTAATGATTAAGGCCCCTATATTAGGCACTGTGTTTCGAGCCATAGGTTGGTCGCCAATAGAAATAGAAAATTGGAAGAAGACGTCCCATGTTTCGCAATCCGAACCACTGAGGTAGCGCAACTGCCTGAAGGGAAGATCTATCTAGAGCTAAAGCTATGACCTAGCTCTGCAACTGGGCCCAAGCATAGTTCTATCCCAAATCCTGCAAAACCCCTAAACCCTAACCCCCAAAACCCTAAACCCCTAAACCCGAAAGCCAGGCACCCATCTAGGCTTTAAGCCTGATGCCCAGAGGTACTGCTCTTCGAAGACGGCCGAGCGAAGCTCGCCGATTTTGGCTGGTGCGCTTACCCGCGGTTCTTTTGGGCAGCAGGGGTTTAGAGTTGAGTTTAGGGTTTACGGAGGTTTAGGGTGTTTGGTTTAGGTTACGGGGCGTTCAGGGTTTAGGGTATAGGAGACTCGTACGGTTTCGGGTTTAGGTTTTAGGCTTTAGGGTTTGGGTTCTAGGATTCAGGAAGGTTTAAGGTTGCTGGGTTGCAGGGTTTTGTGGGCTTCAGGGTCCATCTTGGGAGTTCATAATTGTGGGCTTCAGTGTAATTACGGGGCAAGTTCAGATTCAGGATTTTTTCCACGTGAATCCATCAATGGATTTGTGTGCCCGTTTGTGTCGGCTTCTTCTCCCCCCGTCTGCCTTCCGAGAACGCTTCTATCATTAAGTGCAAGGCAGCACCCAGGCGCAATCCCGATCTTCCAAGCAGATGGTCCCGACCCTACAGTAAAATTTTAACCCTAGCTTAAAACCCTAGACCCTAGACCTTAAACCTTAAAAAACATACCCAGGCTCCCAAGCTCTCCCTTATCATCCTCCCTGGATCCATTCCGGGCAAGCTTGGAGGTTCATAGGTAGTTACAAGTGGCCCTAAAATCAGGGTAGCTCTAGTTATAACCCATAATGAGGGACTTATAAGGGAGTTTCCGAAAATAGGGGACCCCATTATAGTATAGTACCCGAAATAGGAGGATCATAAGGATCCCAAAATACGGTACCATTATCTTCGGAAACCCCCATAACTCCACTTATAACTACCCATGAACCTCCAAGAGAGGTGTGCCGAGTCGACGGATGATGGTCGCAAAACGCAACATCCTCGGGATTGTTTACATGCGGTGGTTGTCAAAATTATGGTCCCTTTTCGGGTCCCTATTGTAATACGGCACCTATTATTTAGGGTACCCGGGTACCCAAAAAGGCAGCATAATTTTGACAACTATCCACAGGTCCACATGCTTCGAAGCCTGTGTAATCCAGTCCGTGCACGCATTTGCCTGGAGTGGCCAAGCGTCCGGTTCAAGGGTTGCCATGATGTGGGTGGTTGGTCCCTTTGTGGATCCCTATGATAATCCTAAAAAGGGACCCCAATTTTGACAACCACCCATGTGTTGACGGTTCGAAGCGGCCAGCGTTGAACAGGGATGTTGAGTTTGGATGTGCAATTAAGTGCAAAATGCTTTGTTGTCATATCTCTGCGTGGATCTATGGCCAGCTGATGCTATACCTGTCGGTTGCCTGATAATTAAGCCGTTCGACTCGCTTCGGAAAACTGTGCTGAGATTCTGTGGTACCATGGACTACCTGTCGCCAGAAATGGTTGCGAGCTCAGTGCCCTTGTTCTCAGTTCGGAGGTTGGGAGCAGTTTGTGACAGCGGCGTGGTTGATGACGACGGTGTTGTAGCAGTGTACTTGGAGGGTCATGGGACTTAGTAAGTAGGGTTATATCTACCTTAATTGGGGTTGTAAGTACTGATAAGTGTAGTTACCTTACTTACAACCCCAATTACTAAGTTACTAAGTCCCATGATCCTTCAAGTAGTACCCCTCCCTAAACCCTAGGCCCTAAACCCCAGGTTGGGACTGCTAATGGAAGACATGGGTGGCCAAGTTCAATTCTGAGAAGCACTCCTAAAGACTATACGGCCCCAAACCCTAAATCCCTAAGCCCCGATAAAAAAGGAACCTCCATAAAGCCCTTAATGGAGCCCTTGAAGGAAAGGCACTGCAGACCCGAGTACTTCAAGCTCCAGTCCTAAACACTCCACGGTCTGCGGAGTACTTGAAGGCTCATGGGACTTAGTAAGTAATTAAGGTTATAAGTAGGTTATAATTAGGATAACCCCACTAGGGGACTTATAACCCCACTTATAACCGATTTACTAAGTCCCATGATCCTTTAAGTAGGGTTTAGAATTTGGGGGTTGGGGGGCAATGCTTGCCACTCAGACCATGGATCTTCCCAGAGGGTTCATGCGGGTGGTTGTCAAAATTGTGTTCCCTTTTTGGGTCTCTAATATAATACGGCACCTAATATTTAGGGTACCCAAACAGGAACCATAATTTTGACAACTACTCATGCGCATTTCCAACATGGAATGGAATAGGCTCCAAAAGACCACCCTTATAATGGTTATGGTGGGTCTACTAATTAGATCCATACTGGTAGTATTCATGGACCCTCTTGGTTTCAAGTTCAGCAATCAGCAGGTGACTCGCAAGCCACACGACCACTGCGTCGATACCTGGGCCGCTCCTGGCACGAGTTGACTTTAGGGTTCTAGGGTTTAGGGTTTAGGGATGGCAACAATCTACTTGGGAGCAGTCTTGTCGAATCCAATATTCATCGTGCGTGCCATCACTTTTGTAGATTTCAGATACGCGTGATGAAAGCCGACAGTAACAATGGGCGCCGTCATCATGGAGTCCGCATCATGCATGTCGCCACCACACTGTTGTTATCATTAAGTCGTCTTCATCATGTCGGCATCATAAGGTTGTCATCATCATGTCATTATCATCTCCACCCCCGTCCCCCCCTCCCAAGTTCCAAACGTAGCTCCGAAATCCAACCTCCCAAGTCTTGGACAGAGAGTAGTTCCCGCGAAGCCTCCCTTGACAAGCCTCATATCAGCATGGTCATCAGCAGCATAGTCAGCAGCAGCAACCCCCAAGCCTAAAAGTCTTGAAAATGTTGAGAATAAAAGTTTAGACAAAGCCAACGAAAGCACCCTGCAATTTAGGTACACGCCTCCCTTGTCATCATGAGGCATCACATCACATCAGCATGGTCTTGAGCAGCATCCTCATCATCGGCAGCATCTCCGCAAACAGGAATATCATCGTGATTCCAATTCTGAGCCCGCCCCCCCCCTCCCAAACCAACAGAAGAATCCCGGGCAAACGTGGGTAATGCACCCTACTTCGGGTATGAACTGAAGAACAAACGTCATCATTAATCCCACAAACCTCCTCTAAACACCGCCACGAACATCCTGAACCTTAAACCCTAATTAAATCCTGCACTCTACATTCTTGCTTTACTGCTCGGTTTTGAGGCTTCGCTACAAACTGTTGATGATATAAATCCTGAATTACCATAAGGGCTCTAAACAATGGGAATATTGGTATATTCCTTACTATGGGTAATGCAGGATTTATATCATCAACCCCTAAACCCTAAACCCTAAGACCCTCTCATAGATCCCTTAAAGAGCCCCTTAAAAGGTAGCTTTATAGATCCCTTTAAAGGTACCCCAAGGGTTTATACCATGAACAGTAGTTTCATCAACCGAGCCTCCTCTAAAAACCCGCCGCGGAAGCCAGGCCCTGGGAGTCCTACTCTACGAGATGCTCACCGGGAAGCCGCCCTTTGCCGGAAGGACTGCCCCCAGAGACGGTTTAGGGGTTTAGGAGTTTAGGGTTTAGGTCATAGGAGGCCAAAAGGGGTTTTAGCCTATGGGGGTTTAGTAGGGATTAGGGTTCCCATAACAGGGTTCATATGAAGGAATCCCTACCCCAAGAGTCTTAAACCCTCCCTTTTCGGCCTCCCTGCGGCTCAGGGTCGGGGCTCTGGGACCCCTTCCAAAGGAACCCTTAAGACGACTCCTGTAACGAGAGTCTTTAAGGGACCCCTTTAAAACGAGCCTTTATATAAGGGACCCCTTTAAAACGAGCCTTTATATAAAGGACCCCTTTAAAACGAGGGGGTCAGGGATGAAGCTGCAAGGGCCCATGGGGACCCTGAGGCAACTGTCAGGATGCCATTTAGGGTTTAGGGTTTCCTGAACCCTAAGGAACCTACCTTGTAAGGGTTCCCTAATATGATTTCGATATATAGGTACTTAAAAAGGTAGTTTACTTGGGGTTTAGGGTTTGGGGATAAGCATTCTACAAGATTATGCCACAAGGGTTTGTGCGGGGTATAAGCGTCCATGTAGCCAAAGTATGTACTAGCATGCACCCTTAAGGGGAATATGCTGGTCTGAACACCTTGTCATGACCTCTCCTGATCCCCTTTATACCTGTTTGTTTTCGCCGGGCCCTCTTCCAGAAAAGAGAGTCCCCATACGAATTTTGGAGTTTTAAATTTAGGACTTGGTGGTGCAGAGTTTGGCCATGGGGGTTGAGGTGCTAGGGCTGGGGTTTAAAATGTAGAGAACTGGTAGAAGCGTGGTACGTATATGGCTCCATTTCTGAGAATCTGGGACTTCAGAGGATCAGCAGTATAAGTCTACATAGTGGTATGTAGGAGAGAAGAGTATGCTGGTAAGCATGTTTACATGATTCCGCAGTGTGCGCATGCAGGTAGATACGTGTAGTTATGTTCGCTTTTACAGGCAGTAGTCCGTTGATGCTTGTTGCCAATCCTCGCGGCGTCCTTTTGAGGGTTGTCAGGGAAGGCACAGAGAACTTGTCGGTTGCTCATGGTTGGTGGTGGCGAGTATGCCGGCGGTATCCGCACGAGCACCTTCTTGCATTATCTTTACCGAACAAGAGTAATTACTTTAGCAGGGGTTGAAGGACGATCACTACTTAATGGGTTGCTTGCTTTTGCTCGTCTTTCACGCAACTTTTCGGCGAGTCGATCCTTTCACGACCCGAAGCGGCAACTTAGAGCTTGAAGTTGCCAAAGGTTCAGATTCCGCTAAGATACCAAGGACGACTGCTTCAATACCGAAGCCTTTAAGCTAATATTCGCTGCAATTCAGGAGCACCGCGGAATGTGTGGAGCGAATCCTCTCCGTCAGCCTCTCTGTTCCTGTCTCCGTGCCTGCAGGACTGCATGCTCTGTGTCTGGAGCTGGTAGAGAGATCCGTGTCTGCCGTGACAGGGTACGGGAATGCGGGTCCATTGGTCCATATCTGCCAATCTCCAAACAGGTCCAAAGTAAGTTATGTGCATAGACTTTAACTAGATCGTTTAATGAGTTTAATGTAGGTAGCATTTGTGCACTTCTGACCCCCGGGGCAGCATGATAGGGTTTGCACTGTGCTGTGGTCATTGCCTGATCCTGAAATCCGCAAAGCTCGGTGCCGAGAACAGGCCTCAAAACACTGTGCGACTATCAAGGACCTTATACCCTAAACCTTAAACCCCAAACCCAAAACCCTAAACCCCTATACCCTAAACCCTAAACCAGGGCACCTGTAGAGCCCTTCGGAGTCCCTGAACAAGTCTTCTAGAAACACCGAAAGACTTCATAAGCGCTGTTAAAAGCTTTGATCGCAAGCCCTTCCTCGACCCCCCAACTACCCCCCAATATACCCCAAATACCCACTATTAAGGGCCATAAGGGCTCCATTAAAGGGCCATTGAGGGGGGGGGTCCTGGTTAAGCCCTTAACCCTAAACCCTAATCCCCATAACCCTAAACCCTACTGTAAGGCCGAAGCCTAAACCTTGAAGCGAAAAACACACGCATCTGACGTGAGGGTTCCCAGAGACTCCAATATCCCTTAGTTAAGGAATATGCCTTAAATCATAGTAGGGATCCTACTATAATTTAAGGTATCTTCTTCAATTAAAGGATATTGGAGTCTCTGGGTTTAGGTCTTAGGGTTCTGGCTTTGGAACGCTCCGGACATTGGATAAGTTGATGGCTTTATACTTCGTTTGCTTTAGGTAAGTAGCAGTAACGCAAGATGCTATTACCCAGAGGCTCCAAAGTAGTTCCTTTTGGGGGTTATCTTGTAGGATTCCAAATATGCACCCTAAAAGGAACTACTGTGGAGGCTTAGGGTAGTTTGCCTGACTGTGGAAGTTTCGCTGCGCTCAAACGAGCTGACGCCTGTCGACACTGATTTCTGCAGTCGGATGCTGCCCGAATACTTAAAGGATCCCTTCAAAGGAGCCCTAAGCCCTACTTAAAGGATCATGGGACATAGTAATTGGGGTTACATAAAAGCAAGGTAACTACAGTTGTAATTACTTATAGCCCCAATTAAGGTACTTATAACCTTGCTTACTAAGTCCCATGATCCCCTAAGTTTGGAGCAAGGCTCGACTCTTCCCTAACGAAACCTAGGATGCCCAGTAGTACCCTGATTCCCTTTTTGTAGTCCTAGGTTCCTTATAAAGCTACCCAATACCAAAAAGGGAGGCCTTTCTTTTCCTAGGTTACTGGATATCCTAGAAACAGGCTTGAACGTTCTGTTGTTAGGGTCTTGTTTTAATTAAGCTTTACGGTGTTCCTCCATCAACGGGCCAACAGCAGTCCGTGCGGCTCATTTTGAAGCCCATATTGTTCCTTGAGAGTGTAATCAGGTTACTTATTAAAGGTTCATGGGGGCTTAGTAACTAGGGTTATACACAAGGTATCCTTATATACTTCTAATTACTTATAACCCCCAGCAAGGTACCCATAAGTGTACTTACTAAGTCCCATGAACCAACCTCCGAGTACGAAACCCTAAACCCTCATCCCTCAACCCTGAACCCCTAAATCCTAAACTCTAGACTGTGAACCGGCTTTACATGAAGCCATCCAAGTAGGCACTCATGGAACCGCTTGATCTCAGCCCCCAGCCCAGCAGCAAATGCACCGCACTTCTTCTCGGCTGTTGGCACAACACACTAATAGTAGCTGTAGGGGTCCGAATGACTAAATGTGATATCCCCTTATAGTGAGTACATAACTATACGAAAATGTAGCCCAAAACCGTATTGAATTTCTCACTTGGACATTAAGGCCTCTGTTTTACATTGCATTCGCCCAGTTGGGTTAGGCGACCTTACGATTACAAGTCAGAGACGCGGCCTTAGGATGGAATGAAGATACATCTAACCCATAGAACCCCAAAGCTCTAAGCCTTGTAAGCCGAAGGTGCTGAGCCACGAGGTGGTCTTATAGCATTATAGTAAGCTTGTCGTTTAAAATACTGTTCGGTTTGTCATGTGAAAAATCTTATGTCTACTTTCAATTCACTTTAGTATACAGTAATAATTAGGTCGAGTTAAAAGACTTGACCGTTCTGTATTGTGTTATACTGGTTTAAGTTGTATTCAGCTCTATCCGGTTGATTCTGCTCTTTTCCATTCTGTTCTGCTTTGTTAGTACTGTATCGTTCTGATGTAGTGCAATATGCTCGCTTATGTTAGGGCACGCTAACTCAGCTATGAGATTGTGCTGTGTTGTACTGTGTCAGATTATAATGTACTTAAATTACTTCAAGTGCCATGGGACTTAGTATTTGGGCTTATAAGAAAGGTAACTACAGTTACAAGTACATATAACCTTAATTAAGGTACTTGTAACCCTACTTACTAAGTCCCATGATCCTCCAAATAGACCCTAAGCCCTAAGCCCTTACAGTACCCCTATAGATCCTTTAAAGGGGCCCCTTAAGGACCCCAATGACTAAGTCCCCATGATCCTTTATGCAAACCTTAAACCCTGAAACCTTGAACCTCAAAGTAGTTCCTTTTTGGGATTACCTTATAGGGTTCTAAATTCTAAATATGAACCCAAAAAGGGACCTACTTTGGGGCCTTAGACGAAGCCCAGCAGCACCAGGAGCTGCGAACCTTATCCGAAGCCTTCTCAAGGAGGGGTCTGGTGGTCACCCAGAGATCCTACTAGCCCTTAATTCAGGAGTAGACCTTAAATCATAATATTGAGGCCGCTATACTTTAAGGTATATTCCTTAATTAAGGAATATACCTTAAATCATAACATTAAGGCTCTATAATTCAGGGTCTATTGCTTGATTAAGGGGTATTGGGATCTCTGGTCAGGTTTAGGGTTTGGGGGCTTCGGGTGATTTGGGGCTGTTTGGTGTCGTCTCACAGGAAACTCGGTCGTGTCAGAGACAGGGTCACCAAGGGTCATAGGTCATAGGGTACATTGCTTATTGAGTAAGGCTATAAGTACCAGAGTTGGGGCGAGAAAGTACGTATAACTGTAGCCTTACTTACAACCCCATTAAGCAGGAAGTACGTATAACTGTAGCCTTACTTACATCCTCATTCAGCAGGGAGCAAGTACACCTGTAGCCTTACTTACATCCCCATTCAGCAGGGAGCAAGTATAACTGTAGCCTTAATTACGTCCCCATTCAGCAGGGAGTACGTATAACTGTAGCCTTACTTACAACCCGCAGGGTCCCCGGGATTAGGATATTGAAATTGGGGCTTGTACCCCGGGGGTTGTAGGTCTCGGGCTGCCCTCAGTTTACATCATGCAGAAGCCTGCTTCTGTTTAGGGTTTAGGGCTAACGGCGAACGGTGTTCTTGAGGGCGCCTTGGTTTTAGTTGTACTTGTAGTATACCAGGCCGCAAAATCCTCATTCTGATTACAAAGGCCCCTACATCACGCTTACTTGGTTTCTGGCATTTGCGGTGGCATGAGATCTGCTTTGTTTCTCGGCCATCTGAAAAGCCGAAGTGTATATTTATAGCAGCTACGATACTTTCAGAGAGTTCGATTACTTAGCATTCGAGCTTCTACAAGAGTGATTTAAGCACGGGAAATCGCGTGCTATAAACTTTCACCAAGTATTACATTCATATCGGTAGTAAGCAGAAATGCAAACATTGACCATCATATGCCATCTCCATCCAGAACAGCGGTGACCAACTGGACACGGTCCAACCACGCAATGCATTTCGGATCGTTGCGCCTAAACCCTAAACACAAAAAAACCCAAAACCTAAACACATCTTTCGGGCTTGAGGGCATTGTTCGCGGAAGTTCTGGCCAGATAGGCTTCAGGGTTTAGGGTTTGGGGTTTGGGGTTTAGGGTTTTGGTAATACTTCCCTCAAGTCAAAGGTTCCCTGGGCTTTTTCTATCGGAGCTCGAGCTGAAGAGTCAAACTATTCTTCATGGTCGCTGTTCCCTTGGGCTTTGTCATTTCTGGCCTACTTAAAGGGTCATGAGACTTAGTAAATAGGTTATAATTGGGGTTATAAGTCCCCTGAGTGGGGTCCCATGAGCCTAGCCCTTGCCCAGAGAACCCAATACCCCTTAATTAAGGAATATACCTTAAATTATAGGGGCCTTGATCTTATGATTTAAGGTATATTCCTTATAATTCCGGGGTATTGGGACCTCTGGGTGCTCGAAGTAGATTCGAAAGTAATGCTTCCACACCGTGATAAGCGTTCTACTCATCGGCTTTAGGAATCCTGTTTTGCTGCTTGAGATTGCTCGGGTCAATTGCGGTTTCGGGGATCTAACACGCGGTCTTCGTCACAAAACCTCAGTCGGGTTACAAACCAAAGTTCAGCCACAGCTGAGCCAAGCCATCAAAACCGCAGGCAGGCAGTTTTCCCATCTGTCTCTGACGTTCTTCTTCATAATCTAGGCATGGGAATCTCAGATGACAGTGGACCCGAGTATAATATGGCAGCCGGCATAGCTACTGTCCTGGCAGAACCACTGTTCCTGACTACAACTCGAACATGAAAACCCCATTCTAAGCATCAAGACCCCTATGTTATAATCGCACGAAGGCAGAGGCTGGAGAGCGGTTGACCCTTACGGCTGCGCTACACTGGCCGTGGCTTGAGGCCGCTGTCGGTTCGAGGTTGAACAACCACAGGGTTTGAGGTGGAGGTTTTAGCAATAGGGATGATAGGGTTTAAGTTTCAGCATTTTCTGGCAGTTTCAGGGTTTCAAACTCTGCTATGTCGGGCAGCACTATTGCACCCAATATGTTGCATGAGAAAACCATGCACGGAGGAGATTCAAGCATGGGGTAATGCGAAGTTTCAAGCGTATACGGTACTCGGAGGATCACGGGACTTAGTAAGTAGGCCTATAAGTACTTATAACTGTATGTACCTTACTTAGAACCCTGATTGCTAAGTCCCATCATCCTTTAGGTAGTATATTTGGTGCCGTATTATAACAATGACCCAAAAAAACTTAATCTTGACAACTAGCCAAATGGGTCTCCAGTATCAGAACTTGCACAGTCCTGTGTCAGGATGGCTGTTAGAGTCACACCACTTTCATCCCAGAGATCCCAGTACCCCTTAATTAAGGAATATACTTTAAATCATACTATTAAGGCCCCTATAATTTAAGGTATATTCCTTAACTAAGGGGTATTGGGTTCTCTGGGTTCTCAGGGCCAGAAGATGACCCCCCTGGCATGAACGCAACATTGAGCCACGAGCCATGACGCCCGAGGCCATAATCTCAAAACGGGACAAGGAGAGACCCTTAATGGGGACCCCTACTTAAAGGATCATGGGACTTAGTAAATAGGTTGTAAGTGGGGTTATAAGTCCCCTAAGTGGGATTATCCTAATTATAATCTACTTATAACCTTACTTACTAAGTCCCATGAGCCTTCAAGTACCCTATTTAATGGGTCTATAATAGTTATATTAAGGGTAGAAACCTAGGGGTCCTTATCAAGGGTCCCTCCTTTTACCCTTGGATAATCGGACCTAGCAACCCTGAACGAAGAGGGTATACTCCTGATATATAGAGCGCTTGAACACAAGGGCAAAACCTGGGATATAGGTTCCGTCGAACACATTGGGTATACTCTGCTTATGGAGCCCAAAAGCAGGAGGGGATAATCGGAATATACGACCCTGAAAATAAAGGAATACTCTTGATCTTGAAGCCTCACGTTGTTTACTGGCTGGCTCTTCCCGATGAGCAAATGAGTTTTGCTAGTGTGTTGGTAGGGCTTAGGACTTCAGGGTTTCGCCTTTCAGGGTTTAGGACTTCAGGGTTTCGCCTTTCATGGCGATTAGGTGTAATGGGTTGTATATACATCATAGGGTAGTTGTAATGGGTTGTATGGCTGTATATACATCATAGGGGAGCTGTAGTGCTCGAACGTAGTCTGACGATTTCACACCCTAAACCCTAGACCCTAAATCCTTATCCAAACACTGCAAGCCGAACACATCCTAACACACCCTTCTCCAACCGACCCCTTAAAAACCCTAAGTTCTAAAATCCTTAACCTGAAGTTCCTAAAACCTAAAGCCTCAACCTTAGACCCTTAACCACTTAAAACCCCTAAAGCCTAAACCCCCTAAACCCTTAAAACCCTAAACCCCTAAATCCTAAACCCCCAAACCCTTAAGCCCTAAACCCCTACATCCTGAGCCCCCTAACCCTTAAACCCTAAACCCTTAAATGCTAAACCCTTAAACCCTAAACCCCTAAATCCTGCCCGTCTGCGGTGGCGCCTTCGGCGCCTTCGACGTCCAGTGGCTGCCGGAGGCTCAGGGGTTTAGGCATAGGTAGTGGGTACCCTAAGCCCTCCCCGGTTGACCCACCCTAACCCGGTCAGGCGGAGACGGTTCTTCGTGAGCCTGTCTCCAGCCGACCGGAACCCAGTATTTCGGAGCCGGTTCTTCGTGAGCCGGGCTCCGTTCGGTCAGGCTCTTAGCCGGTTCCTCGTGAGCCTGGCTAAGATGCCCACCGTATTTCGGAGCCGGTTCTTCGTGAGCCGGGCTCCGTTCGGTCAGGCTCTTAGCCGGTTCCTCGTGAGCCTGGCTAAGATGCCGACCGAAAGCTCCGCTGCCTTCGCCTGAGCTTTGGACTCTCGGTCAGGCTCGCTGCCGGTTCTGCGTGAGCCAGGCTTCGATGCCGACCGCGAGGTCCACTGCCGGTGAAAGGCCTGAGCTTGGAATTTCCGGATCGGCCTGGCCACCTGTCGGCGGTACCTCCATCGGGGTTCTCGCCTGGCTCGTGTGCCGGCTGGTCCGAAGGGTTGGGGTTTCAGGGTTTAGGGTTTAGGGAAGGGGGGGGGGTTTGGGTTTTACCCCGAGGCTGAGGCTTTGGACCCCTTTTCAAATTTCGGATTCGGGGTTTGCAACTTTGCTTTCTTGACCATTTTAGCATTTCAGGGTTTTCTTTGGGGTGGCTTCGGCTTTCATGCCTTTTGGGTGTTGGTCCCAAGTACATTGAGTCTCGGGCTTGAGCTTGTGGCTGAGGTCTGACTATGGCGACTTCACTGGCAGCCGTCACGGCCAGAGGCTCTACCAAGCGCTTAGCTCACTGATAATGATCAGGATTGCATTCTTGTGTCTCTCAGGCTTGATCATGATCTCGGATCATTGGACGATGATGCACGGTGCCCACTGCTACTTCGCATGCCGATTGGGCATTGTGGTGTCCCTGAGGTCTGACCCTGTTGTGGGTGGGGTGGTTGCGAGGTGCCCGGTGCAGCTTCGGTGGCTTGTGTTTGCACGCATGTGTTACTGAGGCCTGGCCTTCAAGGACCTTTAGATGCAGGGTGCTTGGTCCTGCACTTCGCTGGTTAAGTTGAACCCTTGTGTCACCGAGGCTCGGCCTTGGATGATGGTGTGCGGCGCCCTCGGCGGCTTCTAATTTTGTTGAATGCACTGTTGCCTGGCTGAGGCCTGACCTTGGGTCACGATGCCGGGGCTTTGCCGACAACTCAGCAGGTTTTGTGGGTCAAAGACTGACCAGGGTTATGTCCCACAACAGTCTGTCCTTGGCCTTTGAGGATTTTGGGGTCCCTGTTTCGATCGACCCGTTATCTTGTGCCGTGGCCTCAGAAGCTTTGTGGACAAGACAGTTGACCTGCAAACTTGTGCCCTCAGGCCTGACTTCGGATGACGATGTGAGGTGCCCGGTACCTCTCATATCGGTTTCGTGCCTGGCGTTTCGCTGGTGCTGCCTACGTAGCGAGTCTAGTATGGCACGGCTTTTTTCCTGGTCCTGACTGAGGCTGGGGCCTGTCACATCGCCGGAGCTCCATCTCCGAGGACTGTATGCCTCCTGCCGTTCGGAAGCATGTCCTGTGCATGCCTGAATGTGTTCGCTGTACGTGCTGCAGTCTTTCGATCAGACATGTCATGGAAGCCCTGATGGCTGCCTGATGTTAATGTCACGACATCCCCGGCCTCTCTAGGCCAACTTTTCAAGTTGAGGGGTTCTTATATTATACAAGGTAATCTGAAAATTTCAAACTTCTATTTCCTTGGTTTTTGGGCCAGTGACCTTGCCGGCCATGGCATCCTCCAACTCGGACTCGTCTTCGTCGAGCTCAGCGGCAAGGGCAAAGGCATCCTGGAGGCCACTTTGGGCTCTGTCCGTTCGAGTTATTCTCCTTGTTATTCTTGACTAAGTACTGGCCCTGTGGAGGCAGCCGCGGAAGAAGCCAAACATCAGAAAGCGAAGGCAGCTTCGGGCTCTTCGAGAGGCTGAGGCGGCTCAGGTGGGACTTTCGCAACCGTGTGTCGTTTGGTTTTCTTTCTAGGCATAAAACCACATAATCCCGGCCAGGCGTCCGTCCCCAAGGTGGCCAAGGAGGAGGTGCCTGAGGTCAAGCGTGAGGCGGGATTTTGGTGTACCGATTTTCTTTTGTCCTCAGCCTTAAATCATAGACCTGGCCAGGTCCCTGCCCAGGAGACAACGGCAAAGGAGGCTTCCAAGAGCCGGAGGGCTGAGGCGGAACTTTCGTGAGCCGCCTTCGTTATTTGGCTTTAGCCTTTAAATCATTCACCGTGTCAGGTCCCAATCAGCCAATGGAGAAGAAGGCCAAGAAGGAAAGCTCCGAGGAGGCATTGGCTCTGAAGTTAGAATTCTTCCTTAGCCTTTAAATCATAAACCGTGCCAGGTCCGTCTGCCAAAGGAGAAGAAGGACAAGAAGGAAAGCTCCGAGGAGGCATTGGCTCTGAAGTTAGAATTCTTCCTTAGCCTTTAAATCATAAACCGTGCCAGGTCCGTCTGCCAAAGGAGAAGAAGGACAAGAAGGAAAGCTCCAAGGAGGCATTGGCTCTCAAGTTAGAATCCCTTGAAATTAAATCCGAGCTTTTAGGCCAAGAAGAAGAAGAGCCTGAGGAGAAGGCAAAATCGGCCTGAAGCAGATCTGAGTCGGGATTTTCGCGAGTCGCCTTTCGTCATTTGGCCTTAGCCTTTAAATCATAAACCTTGCCAGGTCCGTCCGTCAGTGGAGAAGAAGGACAAGAAGGAGATCTCCAAGGAGGCCTTGACTCTCAAGTTAGAATCCTTGGTCCTTACATCCGAGCCCGGTAAGGCGAAGAAGAAAGAGGCCGAGGCGGCAACGAAGACTTCGGAGCCGTCCTCGAGCAGCAAGCCGCCTGAGGCCACGGGTTTTTCGATCGCACTAGCACTGGTTCTTAAAATCCCAACCTGCCTCAGGTGCCTGCGGCAAAGGGAAAGGGAAAGTCCAAGGGCCACAAGGGCAAGGGCCACAAAGGCAAGGGCCACAAAGGCGAGTGGAAGAAGGATGAGAAGAAGGAGAAAAAGGAGAAAAAGGAGAAAAAGGATAAAAAGGAAAAGATTGAGAAGACCGACAAAAAGGAGGCTGGACAGACTCGGAGGATGTTGGTCTTAGCAATGCATTAGCCAGTTGCAGGAGACAGAGCAGAAGTCGCCGTCCGTCGATGAGCAGCTGGAGGACTGCCTGAAGCAGCGCTCCTTCGAGGCAGGGTTCTAAGAGCACACACACACACACACATATGATTTGGCATTGGTTGCATCCTTTTCCCGCCCAGGCACTCCTTGGCCTTTACACTCGGCGCTGCACTCTGTTGGTAAGCCTCCGCGACAACGTGCCACGGGCTCTGGAAAGATTTGGGGAGCGCCGCTTTCACTGCCCAAAACCGGAGTCGCCATTGCACAAGCAAGAGCTGAAGGGTGCCACTTGGTCAGCACTTCATTTTTTTTGGGCGTCGCAGATCTCCCATACACTCTGTTTCTTCAAATTGGCCAAGGAGCTCATCTTCGAGACGGTTTACCAGGAGGCTCAGCTCCGCTGGTGGAGGGTGAATCATCCCCGAGAGTTTTTCCTCTGGGCAAGCCGGGTCGGAGATGTCATGATTCAGCCTGTGCAGTTGCTGCTGCCAGGCAGCTGGATCATTTCACCCTCGGGGTTTATGTACAAACCGTAGGGGACTCGTCCGTCTGAAGCTGCTCCGTGGTGAGAAAAGCCAAAGGGATTGCCTGAGGGTCATTCAATTCAGGCTCATGCATGCTTTTGTTCGGGAGGATACTTTGAATCTTCGTTCCAGCGGCAGCCTCAGCAGTGTCAGACTGTGTGCACATGCAGCAGCTGCTTCGATGATGTGTTCTCTTCCCAGACTGGCAGGCCTGATTTCTTGCCGTCCGTCCGGCATCGTCTTCGACTTGCGGTCTGCCTGGTCCTTGGTTCAGAACACTGAGTGACTGATGGGATCGCCTACCCAAAGGCGGTCAGGGGTTTTAGGATAGAAAGGGTGTAGGGGATTGGCACGGTTTACAGTAGGTCGCATGCCCAAACAAGGTCAGGATCAAGGGCTCCAAAATATTAGATTACTAGTTTCTGTATGAAGCAAGGAGGTTTTAGGGTAACGGTTATTCTTAAACCCCCAACTTAAGCCTAAACTCCTAACCTCCCTAAACCTTTTCTAGCCTAAAACCCCTAGCCTCCTGAAAAGACCCCTGCCCACCTTTCTCGACCCCCACCCACTTACTAAAACCCTAAAGCCCTAAACCTAAAACCCTACAGCCCTAAAGCCTTAAACCTACAACCCTACAGAAGCCCTAAACCCTAAACCCAAGTCAAGGGGCAGATCATGACCGACTCGGCCAAGGAGGTGGGGGGTTTCATAGTGGGGCTTAGAGGGGTTATATCACGGCTGTTAGGGTTTCGCAGGGTTACAGTTAAGATCGGATATAGGATAGAAAGGGTTTAGGGGATTAGTAGGGTTTAGGATTTTAGGGCTTAGATCGCCTGCCTCGGCGGTTAAGCACCTTGAAGGCGGTTTGGGGTTTAGGATATAAAAGGCATAGGGCCGTCTAGCGGAGTGGTATTTGTATTTTTAGGGTCTAGGTCGCCTACAAAGGCGGTTAGGCTTCAGAGGGTTTAGTTAGTGGGCTTAGGAATCAGGTACACTCCCAAAGCCCTGAAGCCCCAAAACAACAAAGATGTAAAACCCTAAACCAAAAAGCCCCCAAACCCTAAACAACCCTTATAATTAAGAACTCAAAGCCTTTCAGTTCCAATGGGATAGGCAGGAATTGACGGAAGGGCACGACCAGGAGCGGAGCCTGCGCCTTTGTGACCATTCTTCGAGTCAGAGGGTCTGTAGCTAAACCATGCCACAGGTCGGCTTCTGCTGCTGGTGGCCATTGTCCGTCTGCGGCGACGACGGGAAGGACGGATCCTTGCATTGCACATCGAAGTGCATGTGCCGTGAGTTTGCATTTTGCCAGCCGGGCATGAAGAGGCTGTTGCTGGCAATGGCTCAGACATGATTGGGTTCCATGCCATGCTCCGACTTCATACACACAAGCCCTTGGGCAGTTCAGGCATTCAGCTTTAGACTAGAACCTTCAGGCTGCAGCTGTGTTGGAAGACACTATACGAAGCACTCTTGACATGTCAGCTTGGCTTCAGGCACTTGACACATCAGCTCAGCTTAGCTTCGGCACTTGACACATCAGCTTAGCTTCGGGGTGTCCGTCCTCCGTGCCCATCCATGTCGCATCGCGACTGGAACGTCGACTGGTCGAAGTACTACGACGTGGAGAAGGGCGAATGGAGGAAAGACAGAAAACGTGGCGGTAGGCCAAAGCAGCCTGCCGATGTTCGTCCCCCTCCCGTATCTTGCTTGCATTAGTGGTTTTGGTATTCTAGCCCCAACATTTGCTAGCCCCAACTTCTGCTAGAAATCACTGAGGTCATTGTTCCTGCTCGTTTTGCGGGTCCGTCGTCATCTAGCTGGGAGGCTCGGGGCAGCCACATGTGTGCAAGTTTCAAGACATGCTCCAATCAACCAACCTGTCAGGGAGCACAAGCTGTGCCAGAAGCAGTTCCCCATGCCGAAGAAGCGGCGTCTCGTCTTAATTATCGTTTCACACATTTTTTGGTTGGGCTTGTGCGCCAATCAACCTGTCAGGCAGTACCGGCCGAAGCTCATCACGAAGCTGCTGCAGAACATCCGGAGGCAGCATCTCATCTGAAGTATGAATCCACACTTTTGGCTGGGCTCGTGCTGCGATCAACCTGCCAGGCACGGCCGGCCGAAGCAGCAGCTGATGGAGCTTTGCCAGAAGTTCCGGGGGCTGCTTCTCTTCTTAAGATAATTCCAGACAACTTGTGCTTAGGCTGTTCCTCATGCCCTTGCGATCTCAGGCACCAGCAGATGCTGCCGAGCCCGCCGAGGTGGCGGACGTGGCGGAGGCAGCGTCTCCTTTTAATTAAGTGTCATACGACACAACTTTTGCTCAGGCTGTTCCTGATGCTCTTGCGATCTGAGGCACCAGCAGATGCTGCCGAGCCCGCCCAGGTGGCGGACGTGGCGGAAGCAGCTTCTCGTTATTAATTAAATAGCATACCTCACAACTCATGCTTAGGCTGTTGCTGATGCCCTTTCGATCTGAGGTACCAGCAGAAGCTGCCGAGCAAGGCATTCCATTGCCCGTCGACGTGCCGGAGCTGTCGGAGGCTGCTGCACGTTTTAATTATCAGCACTACTTATGCTTAGGCTGTTGCTGATGCCCTTTCGATCTGAGGTGCCAGCAGATGCTGCCGAGCAGGGCATTCCAATGCCCGTCGAAGTGCCGGAGCTGTCGGGGGCTGCTTCTCGTTTTAATTATCAGCACTACTTATGCTTAGGCTGTTGCTGATGCCCTTTCGATCTGAGGCACCAGCAGATGTTGCCGAGCAGGGCATTCCAATGCCCGTCGAAGTGCCGGAGCTGTCGGGGGCTGCTTCTCGTTTTAATTATCAGCACTACTTATGCTTAGGCTGTTGCTGATGCCCTTTTTCGATCTGAGGTACCAGCAGATGCTGCCGAGCAGGGCATTCCATTGCCCGTCGAAGTGCCGGAGCTGTCGGAGGCCGCTTCTCGTTTTAATTATCAGCACTACTTATGCATAGGCTGTTGCTGATGCCCTTTTTTGATCTGAGGTACCAGCAGATGCTGCCGAGCAGGGCATTCCATTGCCCGTCGAAGTGCCGGAGCTGTCGGAGGCCGCTTCTCGTTTTAATTGTCGGCAGGCTGCATTGAGTACTCTACAAGTTTGTTCCTATTGACAACAGCAGCCACAGAGGCCGCAGCACTCGAGCCGCCCGCCGCCTCCATCGCCTCTTGACTGAACTAAATGAAGCAAAAGTTGCAAGCACTTACTCTCCTCTGATGCCGTGTTCAGGATCCCGGTAGGTAGCATGAAAATCAGGACACAGAAGGGGACCCTGATACTGACAACCGCCTAGCCTCAGCATAAGCAGTGCTGATCACCTGGCCTGCCATGGAGCGGTGGCCCAAGCAGCCTGTCGTTGTTCCTCCCCCTCGGCGCAAGCAGCCTGCCGTTATTGTTCGTCCCCCTCGCGTATCTTGCTTGCATTAGTGGCTTTGGTATTCTTGCCCCAACATTTGCTAGCCCCAACTTCTGCTAGAAATCACTGAGGTCATTGTTCCTCCTCGTTTTGTGGGTCCGTCATCATCTAGCTGGGAGGCTCGGGGCAGCCACATGCGTGCAAGTTTCAAGACATGCTCCAATCAACCAACCTGTCAGGGAGCACAAGCTGTGCCAGAAGCAGTTCCCCATGCTGAAGAAGCGGCGTCTCGTCTTAATTATCGTTTCACACATTTTATGGTTGGGCTTCTGCGCCAATCAACCTGTCAGGCAGTACCGGCCGAAGCTCATCACGAAGCTGCTGCAGAACATGCAGAGGCAGCATCTCATCTGAAGTATGAATCCATACTTTTGGCTGGGCTTCTGCTCCAATCAAGGCCAGGTACCGCCCGAGTCTCTGGAGCCAGCTGCTCGATAACTTTCAGAGGCAGCATCTCATCTGAATTATAATTCCACACATTTTGGTGGGGCTCCTGCTGCGATCAACCTGTCAGGCAGTACCGGCCGAAACCTGGCCTGCCAGCCGAAGCTCATCACGAAGCTGCTGCAGAACATCCAGAGGCAGCATCTCATCTGAAGTATGAATCCATACTTTTGGCTGGGCTTCTGCTCCAATCAATGCCAGGTACCGCCCGAATCTCTGGAGCAAGCTGCTGGAGAAGTTTCAGAGGCATCTCATCTGAATTATAATTCCACACATCTTGGTGGGGCTCGTGCTGCGATCAACCTGCCAGGCATGGCCGGCCGAAGCAGCCGCTGATGGGGCTTTGCCACAGGTTCCAGGGGCTGCTTCTCTTCTTAAGATAATTCCAGACAACTTGTGCTTAGGCTGTTCCTCATGCCCTTGCGATCTCAGGCACCAGCAGATGCTGCCGAGGTGGCGGACGTGGCGGAGGCAGCTTCTCGTTTTAATTAAGTGTCATACCACACAACTTTGGCTCAGGCTGTTCCTGATGCTCTTGCGATCTGAGGCACCAAAGCGGTCGCGGTCGCCCCGAGGGCGGTCGCCCCGCCGGTGGTCGCCCGGCCGGTGGGAGCGGTGGTCCGTCCCGACCGGGTCACCTTTCGGTGACCCAGTCTTCCGGCAGCGGGATGAGGAGGACTCGTCCGTCTTCGGCGACAAGGACGAAGAGGTCGAGGATGAGGAGTCTTCCGTTTACGACGGCCACCACGACGATGCCTGAGGAGTCTCGTTTTCGTCCATCTCGGTGACGTCTCTGTGAAGGCTCGTGAAAAAAGGCGCACTGCGATCACAGCATTCGATAGACTTCGATAGTTTTTGCTAGTGTGTTGGTAGGGCTTAGGACTTCAGGGTTTCGCCTTTCATGGCGATTAGGTGTAATGGGTTGTATATACATCATAGGGTACTTGTAATGGGTTGTATGGTATGTTGAGGGCTTCGGGTTCACACTGCGATAGGCTTCGCTAGTTCTGTTTTCGCTTTGGCATTGGCAGCACATATTGGAAGCCCAGCATCTTGACTCTGGTGCTGAGGAGACGGTGGCGGCTGAGACTGCGGCAGCAGAGCCTGTGGTGGCGTCTCGACTCAACCCCAGCCCTTTTGTAAGTAGGCAAAAACCCTTTGCTGTTTCTCGTGCGCTCAGGAGGCCGCATGTGGTAGCTCCGCCTCTTGACTGATGAAGCCGTGCCTGCGAATGCGAGTGTGCTAGTCGACATTAAGCAATCCCCTTGGTGCCTTCGCCTTGAGGATATTCCAAGGGTGGATCCATATGGAGGCCGGCCAAGGCCAGTCTCTTGACTGAATCCCTCTAGCATGCAATCCTGCAACACAATGAGAGCTGACTTACCTCGACTGAGGTTGTAGCATACATTCCAGGAGGTTACGGTCCGCCTCGTTTGGGAACCTACGATGCTCCTTGACTCAAGGAATTTGGATGTCCACAAGTAACGATCGTTTTCTCCGTCCTCAGGATAGGTTCCTGGGCCCTCCTCCGCCTCCGGAGAAGGCGGGAGGGTTTTGTTCATGGTTGTAAAGTGATTGTGGCATCACACATCCTGCCCGTCGCTCCTCCGTGTGGCCAACCTCCCGGCTGGCTGGGAGTACTTCGAGACGGAGACCAGCCACTATTGGGCCCACAGCAACGGGCAAATCACCACTGCCACGATCCCCGACCCTTTGGCTTGGGCTTCTTACCTTAATTTGTTCCAAGACAACCGCATTTTTCCAGTTTCCGTCGCCTTGCTTCACTAAGGTTCGCGAGCCGCGGGACCTCGAAGCCCAATCCAGAGTCGGTGACGGCGATTGGAGAGTCTGGCGCAGCCCCGATTCGGCGTTCGAGCCATTCTGGTTCAATCAGAGGCTTCAGGTCCGTCGACCGTACTCCTCACTCGATTCTCGTTTGCAAGGTTTTGGTCTCATTGGGGCTCAGGATATCGGGCTCAGGGTTTCGGGCTCGGGGTTTCCGGCTTAGGCTTTCGGGCTTAAAGTTTGGGGCCTAGGGTTTCGGGCTTAGGGTTTCAACTGCTCCTCACATGCATTGCGGGTGATTTCTTTCTTCCAAGGAAGGCCAGCTGAAGCAGAAGGAGAAGGAGATGGCTGAGGAGCTAGAGAGGCTGGAGATCGTCCGTCAGCGCAAGGAGCAGCAGGAGGAGGAAAGACGGAGGAAGAGGCGGAGGTGAAAAAGAGTGCCGTCTGCCTTCGCCTGCCGCTACTGCTGTAGTTCATTCACGGGCACTACTTTCGAAAATGTCTTGCATCAGGACCTGCAGCTTCCTTTTGCCTGCCGGTCGTGTGCTGTCCTAAGCAGAGGGTTGAGGGGTTCGGATTTCGGCGGCTTCAGGGCACTTGAAGTGCAGGCTTGCAGTCTGTCTTGTATCTGTCGCAGCAGCTCTTGTGCAAACATGCCAGAACCAACTTTTCAATAAATCCGAAGGTCCGTCCTTCGGCTGCTGCGACCGCGGCTACCGACTTGACAAGGTGCCTGGAATCGTCTCTTGCAGTGCTGTGTTTCTGTAAGTGGCATGTCATTCCTGCAGTGCATTGGGCCCAAGATTCTTGATTGTCTAGGGCGGTTCGGAATGACAATTCCGAACCTGCAACTCGGTCTAGATCTGGCCAGCAGCCGATAATCTAGCACGTCACCCAAGACATCTGGCCAACAGACGACAATCTAGCATGTCATCCATGCCGGCAGTTATCCGGGCAACAGCGACCAATCTAGCGTGTCAGCCATGGTTAACAAGGTGCCCACTGTGAAGGCACCACCGGCTTGCCTCCTGCAACAAATTGCCGAAGAGTCTTCTGACGAAGAATCGCCTCGTGAAACCCAGAGGACCAGCAGACGTGTTGCAGAGGCGTCCTAATCCTCGTTATGTTCCTCTCTGGAATTCGCCTGTTCAGGACTGCTCCGGCACCGAGTTCGTCGGCTTATGCAGCACCGTCTACACCTCCGGCGAGTTCGTCAGTTCCAGGACCGTGTGCAGCTCCAAAGAGTTCGTCAGCTCCAGCACCGTGTGCAGGTCCACAGAGTTTGTCAGCTCCAGCACCGTCTGCAGCTCCGGCGACTTCCTCAACTCCGGCACCATCACTTCCAGCGAGTTCGTCAGGTCCACCACCATCAGCTCCAGCGAGTTCGTCAGCTACAGCACCAAAAGCTCCGGCGAGTTCCTCAGCAGCTCCATCCTCGGGTCCGTCGCCTATTGAACCCCAAATCCCCCGAGGACCATTCTCATTCTTGTCAGCCGCAGGGGGCTGATTGCATCTGGTTCTCATTCAGGACTTGCCTGGTCGGAGAGCAGGCTGATGCTTGGAGGCGTCGCAGCTGAGAGGGTGCATCTAAATTGCATTTGGTTCTCTTGCAACCTGCACTCGCAAGACAGTTCATTTGGTTTCCCTGAAATGATTCTGAGGTATCGCCAGGAGCTCATGGATGCCGAGAGGGCTGCTGCTAGGCAATATTGATACCGAGTGTTCTTCATAAGCCGGCACATCCTGGCATTGTCAAAGTGTTCTTCATAAGCCGGCACATTTTGGCATTGTCAATCAGGTCGTGGCGAAGATGCGAGCCGAACACCCAGAGATACACTGGTGTTTGATGCGCAACAAAATGGACATCGAATGTTACGTAGATGCTTGGCTCTTCCTTGATCTTATGTTCTGCTGGCATGGTTTGCATATTTGTCAATGTGCTTGCCAAGTTTTTGAACAAACCAAGGACATGCTTGCATTGTGCGAGCACTCGTCAGACGGCAAGGCCTGTGCGAAGTCGTTCGTCTACAAGCTCGTCCGTCAACAGATGACAGAGTCGCGAGAGCCCGTCCATGAGAGATCGCCACTTGCCTGAGATTCTTCCTTGATCTTCCCTTCTGTTTTTTTTATCATACTTGTCGTTGCAAGGAAAAAATGGGTGCACCCGGACAAAACCCTCACGAGCAATATCAGGGAAAAGATCGAAGCGATCCAAGAGCGTGTGCTCAAATGGTGGGAACCCATGGCTGCACGGTTTAGGGTTTTTAGGGTTTAAGGGTTTAGGGTGCGGGGTTTAGGATTTAGGGCCCTGCTGCACTCAGGACACCAAGAGCCAGAAGTGGACCACCTGATCGTCATCTGGCAACTTTGCCAGCGAAGAGTTCCGCCCTTTTTTTCCTTCTGACAGAGCATGGTCAGCCCAGGCAAACAAGCAAGTCCGTCTTCCGATCGTCTTCTTCCGCTCGTCTTCTGCTCTTCATCCGTCCGATGTGCAGTGAAAAAGATAAAGTGTGTGTGCCACGGGGTGTGCAGTCTGTGGCAGCTTACTTGCATTGCCAGAGTTGCTGCACCTTTGAGTGCTGCGAGTTCTGACTTTGGCATGCAGGTGCCAAAGCACACTGCTGTGCTGCCGTGGTTGCCTGGGCAGCAGCAGGTCCACTTTCCGAAAAGGGTTCGGCTTGCAGGGTGCGAGCTGATTCCATTTGAGCCTTTCCTGACCCTTCAAACCCCAGCTTCCAAGTCCCATGCATTGCCAGGTTGGTCGTCTCTGAAGCCAAGACGAGGCAGGAAGGCGATTAAGCGCCCGAAGTGGCGATTAGTCGGGTTCCCCCGAACAAGGGGAAGATTTCCTTGCGTGGTCTGCCATTGGTGTTTGGGCTTCAAAAATGTCACAGCAGAGACCCCCATCTTCCATGCCCGCCTGTTCCCAGAATAGAATCCAGCAAGCTTAGTAGGGTGTCATGCTGCCAGGTACGTGCCAAGGAACCAGGGTGGCAGCAGGGTTTTCGCACAGCTTCTCATGCTGCTTGCATATTCGACGATCAAGGTGCGTGTTTCGCAGAGTGCACAGATCAGAAGCCCACTTTCACTGAGAGAGCATCTCCCAACTTAGGGTGTCCGATTCGGATTGTCTTGCGACACTTGCTCGGCGGTTCCCTTGCCGACCATGGCTCCGCTTTTGGCAAAGGATGTCTGGACCGCGGAGGTCTGGGATGTGCTCCGGCCGGAGTACGATGATTTGAAGGCGGACGGGGCACTGCCTGCATCCACCGGGTCCATCTTTCGCTCTGACACTTCCTACTCCAATAGGCAGCCTTTAATCTTTGTGCGGGCTCTCGCAACCCTCACCTGATCCCAAAGCCTGACCTACAGTTGCAGAGTGATACTCCAGAAATAAGGACAGTGTCCTGGACCGGCTCCAAAAATCCGACGAAGCCCGCGGCTACCACATGAACTTGACCTGGCTAGACTTCAAGGTTCCAGACGATTTGACAATAGCCCAAGTGGACAAGTTCCTTGACCTTGTCAATGTTAAAGAATTCTCTCATACTTTTTGCAGTTGGACTTGCTGGCATTTGTGCTTCCTTGCTAAGGTTTGCGGAGGAGGTCTTCGGCAAGGTTCCGGAGACATGGCCGTTGCATCTGAATGTGCCGGTGGCATGCTTCTCCAAGACGGACATGGCCCCGAAGCATACCTGGCAACCCTTCGCTTTGCACTTGTGTCTGGCAGCCTTCTGGAGAAGCTTCGCCAAGGCGAAGCTGCACACACCACAGTTGGTGCCGAAGTTCATTCGGCTTGCCCGTTCCGCGACTTCAAGTACTTCAGCGACAACAGTGCAACCGCACTGCTGTGTGCCGAGGCTTCTGTGGGAGAGACTTTCGAAATGCTGGCCGAATACTTCGGCAACAACACCCTCAAGCTTCTCAAGCTCGTCCGTCAGGTGCAACGGACGTTGCCTAAGACACAGAAGGAGGCAAGCGACATCTGTGCCTTTCTCCAAAAAAACGTGCATTGGCATTTGAGTCGCAGATCGCCGCAACCGGAGACAATCAACAACTTGCTCACGATCTCCAACTTGACCGACAAAGCCCCGCAAGCCAGGTGGATCATGGAGGAGGCCTTGTACACTGGCTGACTTGGCTCAACCCCAAAGCCTTCAACCCTAAAGCATTTGTTCCAAAATGTCGAGTGTAGACAGAGATTTTGCATTAAACCTTTTCTGCCTGCCAAGGGCAGAATTTGGGAAGATGAACACCTTCGAGCACACCAGCAAGCTCTTGGCGATTGCCCAGAAGACTGCGAATGGTGCTGAGTTTGGCTTTGTCATGGCAGGCGTCTACAGCGAGATGCTGAGGTCGGACACGGCCGATGTGGGAACGAAATCGGATTTCACGGCAAAAGCAGGCCACATTCAGGTGTGGCTGTTTCTGCGCAAGTTGCTCGTCTACATGAAGAAAAGATTGCTCTACCGTGCAGCCTCCGATGAGGAGGCCGCCCTCATGCAGAGGGCCTGGGAGCTCGCGGATGACCCGGTTGCCTTGTGCATACCGACAAAGCAGTGTGATGTGAGCTGGAGGAGTGGTTTGCCGGATTTCATGATGAGAGCTATGAACTTCCTGCAAGGGTGTATGGTTGGAAAGCACAATGAAACTTTGAAGGGCTCCTTGGGTGGGTCAATCGGCCCACTGCAGGTGGAATCTTTTCTGGAGGCAGGCTCTGTGGAAGCCGTCTGGACTGAGATTGAGAGCAGCCTCGCGAAGGCCAATGGGGAGCCAGAAGAGCGAACTCCCGCGACCGAGCAGGAGAAGAGCAAGGCGGAGCAGGCAAAGCAGAAGCTGAAGGACAAACAGGATAGCCTCAAGGTTCTTCAGGCGGACGCCCTGGAGGAGGCGGAGCGTCTCCACGACCAAAGGTCCGTCCTGCTGGTTCCCGACACAGCGAACCCCGTCTCCGCATTGCTCGACGGCCAGACGTTGGTGAAGCTCGGAAACCGAATCTAGGTTCCTGAGCGGCACCCTTTCTTTTTTTAGTTTAGGGTTCCCTTACTAAGACGAAACAGCAGGAAAAAGGGTAGCCTTATTATACATGGGCTACTCAGAAACCAAGGAATGCTGGGCTTCTTCGACTGTAAAAATCACGGGCTGGCCCGTGTCTATGCTGGACAGAACAGCTACCAGAGGGTACCTTGCTTGATTGAAACAGCATGAGCGTCAAGTTGTTCCACTTGTTGAAGCCGAATCGACGACTTCGAGCAGTTTCTGGGGACCTGGCTCCGGGTCCACACCAAAAGTCAGGACTTCCTGTTTGTGCTCACTGGCAAGGTCAGAAGCAACGAGGCAGGGCCCAGTGCCAGGTCCTCTGAAAACAGGAGTCAATACTAGAGGGACAGCTTACTCTGATGCTAGTCTGATACGAACCGGACCCTTCAAGCTGGCCAGGCGATGATCGAGAAACTGCTCGTCAAGAACAAGGTCAATTTCAAACGACTCATTCTATGCTACGACGAGTCTCAGATGAGAGCCGCCGGGTACTACACCCGCCTTCGCGGCTTCTGCAACTCTGCATCCAGCGAAGTGGCGTTCGTCGGGTGGAGTGGGAAGCTGCCCAAGCTCAGTCAGCGAAGCCGTGTCTATGTCGATCCGGGCACCGATGTGTATTCGGACGTGCTGCTTAGTTCTGCAATACCCAACCTTTAAACTTTTTGGGCTCTTATACTTTAAAGGGCATGCCAAAGTTTATCCTTTGATTTCCTGGCTTATTATTGTTGCCAAAGTAAGGTTGCAGCGTGTGCCCGTCAGCGACAAGGCAGACTTGAACACATGCTCCGCGAAGGACCGCGAAGAGCTCCTCAAGGTTTGTGGAGTTGCTGCCGCAGACAATGGAGACGAAGAGGAAGCGGACCAAGAGGACGGGGAGGACGATGGCCCCGTGAAGCGCAAGTATGCCAAGCGCTTTTCGGGCAAAGCACTGTTTCGTGCCCCCAGCTGCCCGGATGATGTGGTGATGTTCCCCTTGGACCCATCGATCGCCCTCTACCAGGAAATCTTCAATCAGCTTGGCCCTAGCTGGCCCTAGCTGGGTGCTTCTCGGGACGCCAGGCGGCGGCAATGGGGTCTTGGCTGCCTTGAAATCCGGGCTTCCGTCCGTCAGCATCTACAGGTCCAAGCTCCATGCCTCCCTTGCCCGTCAATTCATCCTGCGGAAGCTCGCTGAGCTGATGTGCGTGCCGGGCTCGCTGGCCAACACACACCTGGTGCTCAGGGCTCAGGCTTGCTGCTGCTGCTGTGGACCCATAGCAGCGCCGTCACATGACAGCACCGGGTCAACTCGCACGTCGATCTTGCATGCAGGGCTTTTAACATTTAGGCTACACATGTTGTTGCACTAACACTTGCAAAAAGACTACACCGGCTGTACGCGTAGTGGTGACATGACTGATCACATACGTAAATGTACACACGTGACTTGGAGAACTGTTGAGTAGGGTTCGGAGCCCGGTTCTGGAGAAAAAGAAAAAGCGTAGGAGCGACTAAGCTCGGAGAACTGTTGATTCGCCGAATCGTACTGACAGAATCAGGAACACAGAGCGGAGGCCGTAGGGAGTAACATACCTAACGAACAGGTGTGTTGGGATTCGGCGAGTCATTTAAACTGCCCCCATGGGGCGGTGCGAGTGCTTAGTCTAGACTTCACTCTGCCGCCGCTGGCGGCGCAGCGGGCGGAGCGTTGTTCGGGGGACCAGGCAGGACGGGCGGCGGAGCGACTCGACGAGGTGAGCGATCACGGTCTTCATTGCCCTTCTTTCCCTTGCCTTTGCCTCGACCTGGAGCCTTGCCTTTACCCTTACCTTTGCCCTTAGCTTGACCCTTACCGGCGCCCCTGATATTGCGATCTAAGAAGATACGAAGAGGATTGTCCTGTACAGCACGCAACATTGGACCCGCTACTGTTGTGAGTAGGTACGATACAAGACTGCCCGGGTGACCGCTTCGCAGTCTCAGAAGATAGTCAGAGCCCCTCTGTCTAAACAGGCCGATCACTACCTGAGGCGTGAAGTAGTAGGAGAGCTGAAGCGCGGGTGGGGATTCCCCTACGATATGTTGCAGGATACCTTCAGTAGCGTCTCCCAAGCGGTCCGTTAACGTGCCACTCATTGTCTGCACGACTTAGGTCGCCGCTGGCCCCAAACGTGGCTGGCACCACTCTTCCCCGAGCGTATCCCGCAACGTCGTTTGGACGATGGGGATCGCAAGGCCGGTAAAGTCGCGGAGCTGGTTCGCTGTACGCAAGCGGTCATACTCCCCGTCTAGCGACGTGAAGTTGACGAGAACGACGCGAAACTGCTGTCCTACTTGGAATCCTGGTTGTTTTATAAGTGGTTAACATAGTTATGTTAGTTAGCTAAAAAGTTAGGTGGAGTTAGCTTATGTTATAGACATCAAAATTGTAGAAGTAACTTGTGTGTTTTGGCATTGAGGTTTAGGCTAGGGACTCTGATATGAGAAGACACTTCATGGAGCATAAACACTGGTATCGGAAATGAAATATATAAAACATGTAGCTTGTCAAACAAATTTAAAGCAAAAATACATGTCAATGGCCTGCATGGACAGGCTGTCGTGCATGGCCTATGGCTAAAAATGTCATGTGCATGTGGTACAGCCTTGTGGCGGATTGAGAAGCACTGTTTTTCAAAGCCTGTGGTACAGCTGGTACGGTAGCAGCACAGTGGCCTCCCTCTCTGTGGTCTTGCTGTACACCATTGGGTACAGCAAGGAGTCCATGGACACGAAGCCTTGCTCGTTGGTGATGGAGCACTTGGCGAACTGCTTTGTCTTCTGTGTCTCTGTTGGCCTCCAACGTTGGACGAGTGTGGCTTTGTCGCCTCCAAGCTCCAAATGGAAAAGCACTTGGCCCATGTCCCATCTTCCGTCTTCCTGGTGGAACACCACGACGTCGTTGGCATGGATGGCACCACCCCTTGCGAGCCTCGCGATAGAGGCAACCATGGCTTCAGTTGCTGAGCAATCCACAAACTGGTTGAGGAATTGCAGCTGGTGCTTGTTGGGCTTCTTTGGCTTCACCAACTGGCAGGAGTCTGGAAACAGCCCGGCCTGTGTCAAAGTGGTGATCTCGGTGGCGAGCACCTGGTTGAGCAAGTGGATCTCGAAGGCGGCTGTTTTCTGGAGCCTTGTGGCGAAAGCAGATATGGTTTTGTGCTTTCGTTCGCTCGTAAATGTCGATGGCAGGCACCCATGCCGTTGGAGAATATCAGGCAAGTGGAGCAGCCAGTGCCACTTCCGCATCAGTGGCACGTCGAAGTTGGCCTGTTGGAAGGTCTCGATGGATTCTTCCGCAGCCCTGAGAAGGCTGGCTCTGGTGGTGGCTCCATACATGACCCCTTGGTGAACCTGGTCGATCAAGCAGGCCTGGCTCAAGAAAGCTTGGCAAGCCTCTGGGCAGATTCCGCTTGACACAACAACAGAATGCAAAAAATGGCGAATGATTGGATAAAGCCCTAGGAGGTCCGAAGCTTGGCAACTGAACTTCTGGCTGCTCTTGTACTTGGCGACCTTGCTTGTGTCGAACAAACCAGCCAAGTGACCGGCCTTGGAAGCACCTGGAAAGTTCCACATCCTTATGTATGGGCCCATGGCCTCCCAAATGTTGTAGTGCTCGGAGATGGCTTGGAAGCTCTGGAACAGCACGACTGGGGCCGTTCCTTGCAGAATGCCGTGCATCCAGTCATGGCAGAACTGGCTGACTGGCTTCACTTGGTTCTTCGCCAACAAAGTCTGGTTCAGGAGCAAGGCCTGGGGATTCCAGGTCCAACCGGTGGCTTGTTGCCATTGCGAGAATTCTGCTTTGGTCCTGCACGTGGCTCGCCTTTCGTCTAATCTGCGGTAGGACTGGATGACGTCTTCATCAGTGGTCAAAACCAATTGGCTGTATTTGGTCGTGCGGTGGTCCATGATGTCGTCGTTGTCGCCTGTGGGTGGTCCTGAGTGGATGTTGGCGCATAATATGCAAAATTTGGTACCAGAATCACCTTTGGAAGACCAAATCTGCTTATGGGCACCGCCGTCTGCCAGACATATGGCCCACCGGAAATGGAGCCGGACATCGGAACCTGGGCCATGTGGGGATTTCAACACAAACCCTGCCAATGGTTCCACGTGGGCATTGGCGAAAATGGTTTCCAAGATCTTGGACATGATCTGGCAGATGCCGCCCTGGACATGGCTCACGAAGTTGGACCTTTCAAGAGAGATGGTCAGCCAGAGGTCCTCGTGGTGGAGGAATTGGTCCATCTCCCTGAAGCTGGCATAAATGGCCCAAAATTTACGTTGGGCAGGTCCTAAGACGTTTCCTGGTATCACCTCATCTGCATAAAGTATAAGTTGCCATGGCTTGGAGACGGATGATGGGTTGGCTCGGTGCTTCCTTTGGATCAGATCATGGAAGCTTCCACCCATCTGGAAAAGACTGGCCAGGTAAACCAAGAGGTTGGCAAAGTACATGGTGACTTTGGCACCATCATCGGTGGTGACCTCTGCTTCTTGGATCAAAGGACCCAGTAGCCCACCATGGCAGCTCTGTAGAAGCTCCTCCCTGGCTTTCCGCTGGTCATTGGAAGAGCTCTTCTCTGGGAGGCCTTGTTCCTTGGCGACTTCCACAAAAGCAGCCAGTGCACTTTGGGAGTGACCTGGCAAAGCAGCTTTGAAGGTCAGCAGCTGCTGCAGTTTGCTCTTCTTCTGTGGAGGTTCCATGGCCAAAAATGGCTGAGAGTGGGTTTGGGGGCAAGGGCAGTGGCAATGTGCTTTGCTTCACATGGGAATCAATGGTATGTGTGCTATATGGATGAAGGCTGCATCCCTGTCTATATAGGCTGTGGATGTCAGACTCACATGCATGGACCTCTTCGTGGGAGAAGTCTGGAACCTTCGTTGCTGAAGCGATGGCGGGCACAGTGCGTCAACAAAGACCTCGGAAGTGCATATATACACAGAAACAGCATGCTGCAGGATGGCCACGGCATGGCTTCAAAGAATCACTTTGTCCAAAGACATGCAGGCGGTCTTTTTGCTCGTGTCGGCACGGTGCACCCTGCCTGGGCTGTTGTGGCTTCTTGCTACCCTGCACCTGGGCCCCTTGGTGCTGCCCTGCAAGAAAACAAACTGCCTGGAACCATGCCTGGCACTACTTCTTGGGAGCCTTCTTCATGGCCTTGTTGGCTTTGTGGGCCTCGATGTACTCCCTCCAAGCTTGGCGGCCGTGGAGACGGGTGCCCCGAAAGTTTGGGTCCCAACAACTGGAGCATCCCTTAACATTACCACGACAGCGGATACATCCGTAGAGGATCTTTGTGCTGCCGCCTTTGGCGGCGGTGGCACCTTTGCCAGCCTCATGGCCGTTGCAGGTGGTGCCCTGGTTCGCCGAGCTTTGTCGGGTAGACATGGCTGCTGCTGGCCGCTTCATATGCTGTTTCTTGGGCTTCTGGTCGGCCTGGCCGTCCTCCTTGGCCTTCTTCTTCTTGTCGGCCTTGGCATCCAGCAGCTTCTGGAACTGCTCCTGCTCGTACTCCTGCAATGTCTTGGCGTCCTTGCAGGGTGAAATGCTGCAGAACAACCCCGAATAAGCAGTATGGAAGGAAACTAAACAAAAATATACACGTGTCCTGCTTGGCACTGTCTTCCTTGGCAGTCGTCTCCGTGGGAGCTGCTTCGACTCTGGTCGTGGCTTCAGGAGGCGGGCTTGCCGGAGGAAGTGGCAAAGCAGCGGCAGATGCTGTGCTCTGGCCAAAGACCTGGCCAGGGGCAGTTGTGCTGGCAGCACTCTGGCTGTGGGACTGGACCATGCTTCGCGGCGACAGCCAAGGCAACACTGCTGTTGCTGCGGCGGTGCACATGGGCCCTTGGCTTCCCTGCAGAGTGGCTGTGCCTTGTGTGGCTGCTTGGGCTTGGATGCCATGCCGCAGCTTCAGCATTTCCAGCTCCTGGTCGAAGTAAGGTGGAGCCCTGAGGTGTCGCTGGAGGCCGCTTGGACCTGCACCTGGTGCCGCCGGCCAATGAAGCATGGGTGCTTCGAAGAGGCACCTCGGGGACGAAGACGTAGAAATGTCTACATGCATGCAAGAAACAAATGCAACACGGAACAGATCCAAGTTATGCAACCAAGGGGCTTTCTTCAAAAATGGAGCCAGGCATGGGTCCTGCAGATCTGGCTGGTCGCCTGGACCATAGGCCTTGGAGAGCCAAAGCTGGCCCATCTCTGATGGATGGTCTGGATATCTGCTGGCGCCGGGGCAATTGCTGCTTGGCAGGGACTGGAAGATGATTCCGAAGTCCTGGACTGCCGAGTTGATGGCAGCTGCCGAAAGGCTTGGCTTGCCTTGCGAAGCTTGCACCATCAAGACAATGGCGACCGCTTGGCCCTTGGTGCATTCTTTTAAAGAATGCAGTCCCATGGCTCGGAGTCTTTTGGCTAAGAGCTCCAGCTGGTCCGTTTGGCTCGTGAGGGTGGACAAAGCGACCCAGTCTGGCCTGGTCAAGTATGGACACAGCCGCTGGACGGACTGGCCAGTGTTCACCAACTTGAGCTGGGAGCCGGTGTTCATGGACAAATTCTGGATGGTGTCCAGAATCTTTGCTTTCATGGCCTCTGGCAGTTTGGAAGCTTCGCCGGCCTTGGCAAGCATTTGGCAGATGCTCTCCGAGGACCAGGACTGGAATCCCTGGATCTTAGCCATGAAGGTGTTGGCCATGCTCTCGGTGACTGGTGAGTCTGGCAGCATCTCGGCCAGCTTCTGGAGATGAGCAATCTCCTCGAGGAAGTCTTGGCACCCGTACCGCTGCATGGCCCTGAGAAGCACTGGCTGCTCACACTGGCCTGGTCGGGTTGAATGGCCTAAAAGGCTGCAATGAAGAAAGCATGGGAAACAAACACAAAGGAATGCGACTTGAAATGAAGTTCAGAGAGAGATATATATATATATATAGTATAAATATGTGTTCATGGCCAGTTGGCTGCTTCGAAAAATAGGGTGCTGGCCACATGGCTCGCAAAGCATGGTATGGCCGATTGGCTTGCATGCAGATCATGGCAGAGCACTGAAAGCTTTCTTTTTGGCAGCGACCACTGTGGCAGCTGTGGTTTCACGTGGTTTGTCTGGAAGAAGCCAGGGTCGTCCTTGGTCCTGGCAGGAGCAAACTGCATGGGTCATCTTTGTGAATGGACACACTGGCCTTGTGGTCACTGGAGACTTCTGTAGCGATCTGGCATGGCCGTTGGACTGGTGGCCCCAGATCTCTCCATCTGGTCCAGTTGGTCCTGGACCCAGGCCCCGAACTTGGGCTCCCCCATGTACCTTGGGCCAAGTGGTTGGCAGGCTTTACCACTGAATGGCTTAAATGGCAACAAAAAAGATTGGGAGGTTTCCGGATCAAGCCTATGCTGCATGCTGTTATTGTTATTGTAGAATGAAAACTATGGAATCTATATCTGGTCGAGCTGCCACTGGATTTGTCTCTGGGCTCGTCCATGGTCGTCCCTGGTAATGGCTCTGGAAAGCCAAAGGCACTTCTGGCACCATGTTGGCGAACCACTGGCAGCCTCCAGTTGGGTTGCCCCGGTGGCGACTTGCTCGTTGGCCTCTTGGATGAAAACACTGGCCAGCTCTTGGGCCCTGGTCCATCTCTGGTTGTGGAGCAAGATGGCTAGCCAGCCAACCTTATGTTTCCAGCCCGTGCTCTTGGTCTTGCTGTGGCTGGTTCCTGAAATGCCTTGGCTCCACGGAACTGGCTCTGCTGGTGGTGTCTTGGGTTGTGGGATGGCCCACTTTGGTGTCAGCATGAGAGGTTTGGCTTTTGGTGCACTGGAGCTGGACCTGGCCTCTGATTGTGGCGGTGATCTTGGTGGGGTTTGGGCTCGTTGGAGCAGGTCGATCCCTCCCACTGGTGGGGTTGTTGGCGGCGGTGGTGTGGGTGGTGTCTTGGGTTGTGGGATTGGGGTTGGAGGGGTGCTGAAAGGGGTGGAAATGGTGGACTTGGCTGGGGGTGGTGTTATTGGAACCTCCTCATGCACTGTCTGTGGCCTTCGGGTGGGTGGGTATTTGAGCTTGGGTTTGGGTGGCATGAAGGTGCTGCCTGCTGGCGGTGTGATGGGTGTGGTGCCGTCTGGCGGCGGTGTGCCGGGTGTGGTGCCGTCTGGTGCCGGTGTGTTGGGTGTGGTGCTGCCTGGTGGCGGTGTCATGGCCGTGGTGCGGTGGAGTGTGTGGGAGGGGCTCTGCTGGTGTGCGGGTGGCGCTTTGGACGGCAGCTTGGGGCCCATGTCTGGGCCACTGACAGGGGCTTTGGGCTGGATGGTTTGGATGTATTGGGCGGTTGGTTGAAGCTGCTGTGGGGCAAAGGACACTGGGAGGCCACTGCTGGCGGGACACTGGACTGGTGGTTTGGGTGCTGTGGGTGCGGTGGCAGCATGGCAAGCGGGGATTGGCCATGTTGCGGGCGAAGTGGCGGGGGGGTGGAAGGGGATCCTTGGTAGGAGTGGATTGGTGGTGGGGAGAAGAGGCATGCACATGGGAGCTGGTGTTGGCCAGGTGCATGGTGCTATGGGTGCTGTGGATGCCATGGGCAGTGTGGCGGTGGCCTGAAAGGATGGCTGTGCCAGTGCTGGCACAAGTGGCCTGGGCGGAGCATAGCCAGTGCATGGGTTGGGGATTGGGCATGGGTTGGGGATTGGGACGTGGAAGGGCCATGGCATTGGGGGGACGGGTTGGGCCATGGGGGGTTTGAGTTTGGGCGGAGGTTGGGCTGTGGTCTGCTCGTCGAAAGGTGTGACGGGCTCCTGGCGGTGTGGGGCTGGCTTCGGTGGCAGCCTCCGGGGATGGGCTTCGCAGGGGGATCTGGACCGTTGGTTGCCCTGGTGGGCCTTCTTCTGGCAAGGTTGGGTCGGCCAGCTCCACTGTGGGCACCTCGGTGGGGTGGTCGCTGGGGCTCGTTGGCACCTCCGTCGGCGACGTGGCCATGGCTGGCACTCTGGATGACGACTGAGTTTATGTGGAAATATTTGATGATGTTTATATGGTGGCTGTTATGTATGTAAAATACCTAGATTCAGAATTTGAATCTAAATGCGGATATCTGGTAGTAAGATTCAGATTCTGAATCTTGGAAAATCTTAGATTCAAAATTTGAATCTAACTGCCAGAATCTGTGAATTAGATTCAGATTCTGATTCTACTGTATTTGTTACTTTGGCAGTATGGTGACATACAAAACTTCTGTCTGTGGCTTCCTACACTGGTTCGAGCACTCTGGGCTGCTCCGAAGAGCAAAGATTCTGGCAACAACTGTGGTCACATACCTACCTGGGCTGACAAAAGGGACGGTGTGGTATGGCCAATTGGCTCCCTACAATGGTGGTGCAAACAGTCTGGCATGGCCACATGGCTCCCTACAATGGCTTGGCTTGCTGCTACGAAGCTTGGGTGTTCTTGCAGAAAGTTGGCTGTTTCAGGAGTTGGATTTGGTGGCTTTTGCTTCAGGGCCTGGCATAGGAATGGCGCTTGGAGCTCTCGGGTTTCGCAGGTTTCGGCTTTGGGGTTCATGGGTACATCGTTCTGGGTTTATATGGGGTCTGGGGTTTGGGGTCTACTGAAGTGAACCGGCGCTATGGATCTCCACTTCTATTTCAGACCCTAAACCATGAAGCTTATAGACCCCTATCGGAATGGATGCTGGTCTCAAGCTTGGTGCCCCTGTTGCTGCTGCTGTGGCCGTGGCCAGCTGTCCTTCTTGGTCTTCCAGTGTGCAGCTGCTGCTTGCTCTGGTTGTGACTGCTCATGCTGCTGTTCTTCTTCTGCCTGTTTCTGTTGGTGCTGAGTATATGATACATGGCTTACAAAGATATCTTCATTACAATCAGAATCTAATATACAAACAAGTTACTCCAGACAAATCATTTCTATATATGTCTCTATATCTGTACAAAACATGTATGTGTCCTTCCATGGATGTTCACCCAAATGGTCTTCTGAACATATAGAAAAAAGCATACATCTGTGCAGATATAAATATATAACCGACAAAAAAATAACACATGTGATGGCCTTTGTGGCTTGGCATGTGACAACCTGCTGCTGGTATGGCCATGGAAGGCTTCTGGAGTTCAAGCACCCTTTTTTTGGCACGGCTTGGAGATGCTGCTGCTGGCCTGCATGGTGCAGGCTGGGTCCTTCAAAAAAACCAATGGCCTCCATACCTTTGCAGCCATGGCCGACCTGGGCCGTCTGGAGAAAGGCCCTGGTGGCATGGAAGAAAGTGGCCCATGGTGCCTGGTTGCTGGTGGTGGGTGGCCCCTCACCACCTGTAGACGAGGCCTGCTCCTCCCGCCAAGCTGGTGATCCATGGGGAATCACACTGGGTGCAGTTGGCATTGTGGTAGAGCTTCCACAGAAAGATAGTGGAGCGGTGGCATACCACACACCGCAGCATTACGTGTGGCCCGATGGGCTCCTCTGGTGGAACCATGGCACTGCTTGGGAGGGCCGTCACTGTCCCCTGTGGTGGAGGCTGGACGGGCTTGGAAGAGACGGCCGTGGAGTCCGTGGAGTCGTGCTTTGCTGCCGGCTTCTTGGCCCTGGGCTTGGTCCTGGTCGTGGCCTCCTTGGCAGCCGCTGGCTTTTTGACTCCTTTGACCATGGCGGCACTGGAGTGGAGGCTTTGGCTAGCTGTGGGCAGCTCGCTATATGGCCAAAAGAGGCTGCAGCGGAACGAAAAAGAGAGACGAACATGTGTGCCATGGCATGCCTGGCCACTTGGCTTTCAAACAACAAACTCAATGGCCTGGCATGGCCACAACGGCTCAGGCAATCGAAACTGGAGGCGTTTTTTTTGGCCGCTGGTGCACAGCTGCTGTGCTTGGGTTTCCGGCAGCCTTCGTGGTCTTCTTGGTCTTCTTGGTCTTGATGGCACCCTCAGCAATGCTGCCGTGGAGATACTTGGTGGCTTGGCAGCTGCTGTTGCTGCGAATGGTCTGTGTTTTGGCAAAAGCTGTGCTCCTGCAGCATGGACCTGCCTTGCATGGCTCTGCACACAGTCTGGTATGGCCATTTGGCTCCCTAGAATGGAAGTGCAAACAGTCTGGCATGGCCACTTGGCTCCCTGCAAAGGCTTGGCTTCACCCTACGAAGCTTGGGGGTTCTAGAAGAAAGTTGGCGGTTGGAGGACTTGGATGGTGTTGGCTTTGCTTCAGGGCCTGGCTTAGAAATGGCGCTTCGAGCTCTCGGGTTTGGGAGGTTATGCTTTGGGATGTATTCTTGTGGGTTTAGGGTCCAGGGTTTAGAGTCTCTTAAGGTCAAACTGCACTATGCATTTCCACTTCTATTTCCGACCCTAAACCCAAAATGCTGAGACGTGACGGCATGGCATGGTCCTATGTACACTTGGCTTTCGCACAACACAGCAACTTGCCTGGCATGGCCACAGTGGCTACATGTCCCTCGTATATAGAAACAGGACAAAGCTCTGGATTTTCTGCTCTGGGCCTGCAACTCTGGCTGCTGTGCAGCGAGTTCATGTGGCCTGCATTGACCTCACATATGCGGTCCGTCTTGAAGAGCCTGGGCCTGTGATGGCCATGTTTGGCTTTAGCAATCACGACAAATCCCTGGCATGGCCATGCAGGCTGGGATGTGCATGCACTCGTCGAACTTGGCATGAAGTATAACAAAGCAAGCATGACATGGCCCCTGAAGGCTCACTTGCTCCAGGAGAGTCCTGCTACATGTACTTTTCCTCGCAAACAAGCAGAGTGCATGGAAGTCTGCATCAACTGGTGCGGTACCTTCTATGGAAATCCTTGGGCAGAGCACATTGGCCCCCCCATGGCTCGTAGTTGGGGTCCGCCGACATCATCTCCCACTCCTCCCACCCACCACCGTACTCCCAGGGTTCTAGAGGCGGAAGATCTGGCTTCTCGGTCGTCTTGGAGTTGGCTGCTGGCTTCTTCTGGGCTTTCGCCTTGCACACAGGTGCTGGCTTCTTCTTGGCCTTCGCCTTCCTGCTCTGGGCAGCTGCCTTGTGGACCACCTTCATGGCTTTCATGGGGGCAGCAGGCTTCTTGAAGACCATGGCTTTGGGCATGGTGCAGGCGGAGGAAGCTCTTGGGAAGAAGTGGCTGGATCAAGCAGACAATTACAGACATGGTATAGCCATGGTGGCAGGCTAGAAAGCAGAATCGGTGCTGGGACAGCCACAGGAGGCTTGCTCAAGTCACCTGGATCCAAGAAGGTGCTTCTTTTTGCCGCAACAGCCTGGTCCCTGCAGCTCTGCAAAACTTGGAACCCTCAAAACTCCTGCAGCTCTGCATGGTGCAAGGATGGATCCCATGTGCATGGCCCATAGAGGCTGGGTCAGCCCTTCCTGGGCTTTTTCTTGGCTGAAGCCGACGTGGCTGCTTCCTCCTCGACCTTCTGCAAGATTTGCTCATTGGCTTGGATCTTCGCAGGGTTATGGAGGATGGGCACGGTGCATGGCCCCTGCTTGATCGTAGTCAAGACCATGTTGCCCTCATCCTCGCCCTCTGCTGTCCTGCACCAGAAAAATGGCACGATGGTGCCCTCTGCCTGGAACTGGAGGTCCTGCTTCCAGCTTCCAATGGCCCAGTCATGGCCGAAGGCCTGAATGGCCAGCTTGGGCGGCTTCTGGCCTGTCTTCACTTTGCTGATGGAACCCAATGGAACCAGCTTGAGCTTTTTGCTGGCAATGGCTTTCTTGGCATACAGTGCCTGGGGACTGGAAGCCATGCAAAGGAGTTCCAAGTCCTCGACCGACTGCTCCTGGTAGCATTGGTGGAGTGCCGTGACCACAGCTGCCTTTTGGAAGTCCTCCTGGGCCATGGCATGGCTGGATGGGAGTCCCCTGGTTATGATGTCGGCTGGGCCGATGGCTGGCATGGAGTGGCGGGAGACCCGCCACTTCCCCAGCCCCGCCAGCGGCACAAAAACTGTCTCCGGTGCCTGGAGCACTGGCCTGTGCTCCATGGTCCCACCCTCGTTGCTGATTTGCAGGAGCTGGTAGACCTTGGCTCCGTGCTCCTTTGGCAAGGTGTACCTTGGTTTGTGTATGGAATGTATCTACAGCAGAATCTTATGAGGGAACAGACATTAAAACAGCAAAACTCCTATGTGCAATCATGGGCACTGGTCGCCCACCTTGATGTGGGTGTTCTGGAGCAAGGTGGCTTCCCATGGCTGGGCAGAGACTGCATCCTTGATGGTCTTTGCCTCTGCAGCTGGGGTGGCCTGCTTGACCTTGGAAACGTCCTGGGTGAAAAGGTCGAGAATCTGGGCCAGGGACTCCAGCTTCTGCTGGGCATCAGGGCCAAGCTTTTCCTTTTTGGTCAGAAACAAGATGGCTCTGACGCAAAACTTGCCGAAACACTTGTAGAGATGGTTGCTGCCGGCATTGGTGCTGGTGCCTTCTGGAAGCTGGCTCTGGACCAGTTTCCAGGAATCCGAAAGCATGGACTCCGCCGTCCTGACGGACTCCATGTTCTGTGGCGACGACAGTCTCTGGACGTCGGCTCTGGTGAGGAGTCGTGCGAAGCCGTCTTGCTGTTTGGTGGATGTGCACTGGGTTGCCCATAGAGCTGTGCGGAGCAATGGGTAAAGGTTGCCAGGGTCTGGGAAGGTGGTGTGCGACAACGCCTCCATGAAATCCTGGCCCATCATGCACGTGGTGCCGTAGGTGGAGGAGAAGTGGGAAAGGAATTTCAGCAATGGAAAGCTTGTGCCTCCAGAATATCTCGAGACATAATGCCCTATGGCTGGGAGGCTCTGCCTGCAGGCAACTTCGCCGCTGGCAACGGACTGGATTGCCGACTCCAGACTGGCTCCCATTTGCACTTGAATGGCTATTTGGCAGGCTGCTTCCAACTCGCTGGTGGCTCTGCCAATGGCATTGCCAGAGTTGGCTCCGACTTGGAAGAACTGTGGAAGGCTTGGCATGGCTTCTTCCACACTGGAGGCCACCACATGCCACCGCCACCCGGTCTGGATGGCGGACCAGACTGGGTCTGTCTTGGGCACGGAGATGGCTTTGCCACTGGGATCCGTGGTCCCATGCTCCAGGCATCTCAAGAATGCCGTGGTGTGGCTGCTGGCAAGGGATAGGTATCCTCAGTGGCCAATGTATGTCTACAATATACATTTATCCGCAAATTGTAAATGGATTGGATATATAGAGAAAAGGAAACCAATTCTATGTGTCATCTGAGTGGCCCTCTGCTCCACTGACTGGGGCCAGGGAGCCCTTGCTCTCCTGGACCAGCTGCTGGTTCCTCCAAACCTGCTGCTGGCGCTTTTGGGGGTCCGTGGACATCTGGAGACAAATGGACCCTTGGAGCAGATGCACTTGCAGGCCAACTGCCAAGAGTTGGTGTCCCTTGGCCCAAACGTCAAAGTGGGACACCATCTGCCCTCCCCGGTTGGAGGGGTGGCAAAGAACTTGGCTTGGAACCAAGGTCTGCTGCTGGCAGAGGCCATGGTGCTCCAGCACCTGCAAGACCTTGGTGACTCTGGTGTTCACTGGCTCGCGGCCATTCACAATGGCCTCCACCTCTTGGACCACAGCTGGAGGGACAGCCATGGCTTCTGGCTTCTGTGCGGCTGTGGCCTTGTCTGGTATATCCTATCTGGAATTCAAGTGTGGCTGTGCCGGGCAACTTCTTTCTGCTCGTCTGGAACTGCTGGATTCTAACCACCTGCATATATATCTGTCGGGTTCAACAGTGGCATGGTTCTGCGACCATGGATATGCATGGATGGCCTATACTGGCTGCAGGCAGACGATAAAGCAAACAAAACTGTATGCATCCCTTCAACACTTGACACTTGCAAAACTGTTCTGCAGCAAGCCTTTTCCTGCGAAGGCCTGGCAGAGTCTGGAAGAGTCACTCCTGGACTGGTCGTGGCTACTACCTGGCTTTCTTCTTGTAGCTTCTTTTGGCCTGGCCGAGGACTTGGGCCGTATCCTCATCATTGCGAATGGTCTTGATGATGGTCTCGATCTGGTGCTGTTCGAGTTGGATGGTGAGATCGCACTTCCTTGGCCTCTTGCCACTCATCAAGCAGGTGACTTTGGAACCATTGATGTCCATGGTAACTTCTTCTTCTTGGTTGTCTGGAAGAGACCTCTTTCTGGTCGACTTCTTTCCTGAGCCTGGCTCTGGAGCATCGAAAAGTTGCTCTGCTGGTGTTGCTGGTTGGTCGAAGCTCTGGTTCCTCTTCTTGATGAGATTGGCCATGGCCGTAGAACCCGACAGACTGGCATTCTTGTCGGGTCTCTGGCCTGTGAGCAACTCAATTATGGGTTGGGAAGTGGGCCGAAGTTGGAGCCACTGCTTGTCCTTGGACAGCTTCACCAGATCCTTGGGGATGAGGATTGGCCTCTCCGACTCGTACTTTATCTGGATGGCCGCACGAATTTCCACCATGCTTGGAAGCTATGGTGGACGTGGAAAGCTGTAGCTGGCACTCGCTATGGCCGGGTGGCTGCAGCAAACATACCATGCAATACAAAGACATGAGCACACTGCTATGGCCGTCTGGCTCCCATGATCACACACATGCAATGCCAAATACAAAAAATCGAACAACAACTCTGATAAATTATTTGCTAAAAGCAAACAACATATATCTCTGGCAGTCCATACTATAATCTTCAAAATCAATGATAACATTCAGCAAAAACTTCGATTCCATTCTAAAACCCATGATTTCTTATCTTATACCTTCAGTGCACTCGACGAATTATGCACCACAAATCAGAATACATGTCATTGAAATATTACATCTCCATGTATGAATTTCGTATTCTTAAAGCCTATATTTCAACATCCATAACTCCATGTAACTCACCCTAACTTTTATAAAAGGTTAAGTTAATTATGTTACTTATCTAACAAAATATTAACTTTAGTAACATAACATAAAAGATATAAGTATTATAGGAACATGTAATCACTTAATAGACGGTTAACACTCACTTATAACAGTTTAATAACTAGGGTACAACTCCACATAACTATGTTAACCACTTATAAAACAACCAGGATTCCAAGTAGCAGGTCGAGGTCTCGACGCATGACATCAGCTGCTGTTGGCATGCTGCGTCTGTGGCCGGTCTCCGAACGTAAGCTGTGGTTCAGTTGAGGTCTCTGCTCCTGTGCTGTTTGGGCCGAGCGAAGAACAAGAAAAGCGGCGCGGCGATCCCATCAAGATCCCGTGCATGATCTAGGGGCAAGGCTGGGCAGGGCTAGGACGCGGAAAAACGATAAAACGAGGTGAAAAACGAGGGTGCTCCGTTTGAAGGGAAAAGAAAACTAAGTCGGACCGAGGGAGACGAGGCGAAAACGAAACGGGAGACGATGGAAGAAACCGAAAAGGAGGGGCATCACGAGTGGATGATCGAGAGACGGCGATGACGATGACCGATTTTAACCGCGCCAGAAGACGCACCAGAAGGCATCAGTGTTGTTATGTGGTGAGGGATTGGTGTGTGAAGTGTAACGTAACATGACATAGCGAGGAGCATCGTACAAGCGAGTTTCGACCGACTAGAGCACGAGGGACGAGAACACAGAAAAAACATGTGTGACATGTACTATGGCCCTTTGAGCGCCAGAGGACGCGGGCCCGAGTAGCGCCAGAGGACGCTGGTGCTTGCGCCAGAGGACGCTTGCACTCTGTGTGTGTGTATGTATCAGCGAGAAAGACGTAAGAAGACAGGCACGACACATACGGTGGCCCTTGTAGCGCCAGAGGACGCGGGCCCGACTAGCGCCAGAGGACGCTCGTGTTTGCGCCAGAGGACGCTTGCGCTCTGCGTGTGTGTGCGTTACGTTGAGACCTGGTGCTGGAGTCAATGCTCAATTTACGGTGGCGGTGTAATGTAACATGACGTAGCAAGGGACATCGTGAAAGAGAGTTTCGACTGGCGAAAACACGAGGAGCGAGAGCACAGAAAACATGTATGACACGTACGATGGCCCTTTAAGCGCCAGAGGACGCGGGCCCGAGTAGCGCCAGAGGACGCTGGTGCTTGTGCCAGAGGACGCTTGCACTCTGTGTGTGTGTGTGTGTGTGTGTGTGTGTGCGTGTTTCAGCGAGAAAAACGTGAGAAGACATGTACGACAAGTACGGTGGCCCTTGTAGCGCCAGAGGACGCGGGCCCGACTAGCGCCAGAGGACGCTCGTGCTTGCGCCAGAGGACGCTTGCACTCGTGTGTGTGTGTGTGCGTGACTTGGGGACCTGGTTTTGGAATCAAAGCTATATTTACGGTTGCGGATCCGCTGCTCTACGTTGTTTCAGCTCATGTCGGCGGCACGCTTCGATGGTGTGAAAAAGTCGGTTGCAGCAGTGGCAGGTACGCTGCGCTTCATCCCCGCCGCGGCATTTGTTCTCGTGGGATTGACACGCAGTTATTGTGTCCCATAGTTTGTTGCACTTACCGCAGGTACGATTGGCAGTCATGCTTCCACGGCAGTATTGTGTGTGACGTTCCTTTTTGTCTTGAAGTTTGCTGGGCGTGAGCATGCCTCTTGCAATTTGCCATCCGCACGGGCATTGCCAGAAAATGTTGCCTGGGAGTTCGCTGTGTGGTCGTTTGGAGCAGGAGCCCTCGTGATGGATTCGTTTGCTCATGATCAAAAATAATTTGTCGCAGTAACGGCATTTGAGGTTATCCAAGGCGTTCCCGGTGCACTTGTCCTCGTGTGCGTCGCGTGCCTTCCGATTCTTCAAGATTTCGCCGCATTTTCGACAAGGGTGCGAGTCGCCGATGACTTCCTCTGTGCCTTCGCAGTCCTTTTCGTGTGCTGCGCATTTGCGTGCGTCTCTGAAAATGCGGCCACATTTTCGGCACGTTTCTGCGTTTTCCTGAGTGATGGCCCGTTGATGTGGAGCCGCCCATCTGTGACTGTGTGTGCCCACCTGTCCCTGACTGCCTTTTTCCGCCAACTGATCCGCTAACTCGTTGCCTGCCTGTCCGGCATGTCCTTTAACCCATTGCCAGGTGATGACGCGGGATTGTTGGCATGTTTTGAGTAACGTCTGGCCGCGGCGAATCAGTTCAAGGTTGCTGTGTCCATCACTGATGCCCTGTACAGCGTCGGCGGCATACTGAGAGTCGAAGTGAATGCATACGGGGGTACGAGGGTCTCCCGGCGCTTCGGTGTTGAGCCAAATTAGGGTTTCGATGATTGCGGTGAGTTCAGCCGTGTTATTGGTGTGCTGGGTAGCCCCGATGAAACGTTGGTCACTGTGGTCAAGGACGACAGGACCGTAGATTTCGAAGAGCGCGTTTTGCGTTTCAGTATCAGCATCGCTGTATACGGCAAAACCCCAACCTGCACAGGTTGTCGGCGGCTTACCTCCAGACCCGTCTGTGTAGACGTGCCAGGTCGCTGGAAAAGGGCTGATTAAAGGGATGTGCAGCGGTTTCCAGCCTTTGCTGTTTACGTTTTCGGCGTGTGGGATGGCGAAAATTTTATTGCATTCGTGTTGCGACAGGGTCCATGCACTCGAGAAAGATTTCAAACATTCTTTGCATGTGTGTGCTTCGATTGTCGTGACTGACAGTCCGATCACTGCATGTTTATTTCGGTAGTGCGTGCGGAGAGCGTGCGCGTTAGTGCAGATTTCCTCGCATTCCGGGCACTCTAGTCGTGCCACTCGGCTGGCAGGCTTGGTCCATACTCTGCGCGTTTGGCGAAGTCTGAGAAGGCTGTTGTCCGGTAGCGGTTGGCCGGGTCGCCATCTATTGAGCCGGGCTTTTGCCGTTTTATTGAGCCAAAGTTTGGGGAATGCTTTTACTATGAGCGCGTCCCATTTGGTGGGGTCCTGGTTCTGCGCTAGTTTGAACCAGTGTAGCTTGTGGATATCGGCGGCCTTGAGGGCGGAACTAACCCATTGAACTTGCGTGGTTGCGTGGTTATTGCGAAGTTTTCCTTCCATCCAGAAACCCCACAGTGCCTGTTTTGGCAGTCGATGAGTGGGCATCCTGGCGACGTGGCCTACCCAACGAAGGGTTGCGGCACAAAGAACGCTTCGGATTGTGGGCCATTAATTGGGCGGCCCGGTGTAACTGTTCCGTGGTGATGCGATGGTCGCGGACGTTTAACTTATCCAGCCCGAAGCATCTTTGTAGCGCGTAGGTTTGGACCGACTGTAGAGCCGCGATTTGGCCGTTCGTCCAGGCGCGAGAACGGCCCAGAGCCACTAAGGTAAGGCTTGACACCGGCAGCCTAAGGCATGTCCCCGGCATGAGGATGATCATGCCCATGATCATCCCCCCCCACCCCCCCAGGCCCGATTGATCATCATTTCCAGGCCCGATTATAGGTATAGATCATAGATGATACTAATTTACTAATATAGTTATATTCAATACAGTAGTTTACTTCGTCTTGAACAGCCTCGCAGACTTCAGGCTCGAGGGTAGGGTCCGACTATACAACTCCTAATTAAACCTCAAACTTCCCACCGAATCCCCCTTTAAACTTTCAACAAAGCCTTGAACCCTCCTAACCCTAAAGCCCTAAAGTCGCTGGCGCTGGCCGTGGCCGCGGTCGCGTCGAGGCCGTGGTTTAGGTTTAGCTCAGGTTAGGGCTAGGGTTTAGCTCGGGCAGGGTTTTGGGACTTGGGGTGGTTTAGGTTAGGTTAGGGCCAGGGTTTAGCTCGGGCAGGGTTTTGGGACTTTGGGTGGTTTAGGCTAGGTTAGGGTTTAGCTCGGGCAGGGTTTTGGGACTTTGGGTGGTTTAGGTTAGGTTAGGGTTTAGCTTGGGCAGGGTTTGGGACTTTGGGTGGTTTAGGTTAGGTTACGGTTAACGGTTAGGGTTTAGCTTGGGCAGGGTTTCGGGACTTTGTGTGGTTTAGGTTGGGTTAGGGTTTAGCTTGGGCAGGGTTTCGGGACTTTGGGATTAGGGTTTAGCTTGGGCAGGGTTTCGGGACTTTGCGGGTTTGTTTTCGGTGGGGCAGGGTTTTGGGTTTTGGGGATTTGGGGATTTTGGTGGGGTTCTCAGCCTCGTCATGCAAATGTCACGACCTTCGGGTCGTGGCTGCCGCAGTCTTCGGACTGGGGCGTCACAGCCTTCGGGCTGTGGCTGTCACAGCCTTCGGGCTGTGGCTGTCACGACCCTCGGGTCGTGGCTACCGCAGTCTTTGGACTGCGGTGTCACAGCCTTCGGGCTGTGGCTGTCACAGCCTTTGGGCTGTGGCTACCGCAGTCTTCGGACTGCGGCGTCACAGCCCTGGGCTGTGGCTGTCACAGCCTTCGGGCTGTGGCTGTCACGACCTTCGGGTCGTGGCTACTGCAGTCTTCGGACTGCGGCGTCACAGCCCTCGGGCTGTGGCTGTCACAGCCTTTGGGCTGTGGCTGTCACGACCTTCGGGTCGTGGCTACCGCAGTCTTCGGACTGCGGTGTCACAGCCCTCGGGCTGTGGCTGTCACGACCCTCGGGTCGTGGCTACCGCAGTCTTCGGACTGCGGTGTCACAGCCCTTGGGCTGTGGCTAGCGCAGTCTTCGGACTGCACGTCACAGCCCGAGGGCTGTGGCTGTCACAGCTTTCGGGCTGTGGCTTCTGCATGACGAGGCTGTTGTTTCGGGGTTAAGGGTTCAGGGCTTAGGGCTAGGGTCCAGGAGTTAAGGGTCAAGGGTTCAGGGTCAAGTTTAGGGTTTGGGGCAGAGTTCAGGGTGTAAACTAGGACTTAACACCCAAACATCTTGCCCTAAACCCTGGCCCTAGCCCTAGCCGTAGCCCCTAAAAGCCCTAATAATAAAATAAAAGTCCCTCCTAAAGGCTTTTAACTAAGTAACCGAACCTTTCTTTTTAGTCTTTAATTCTCAAACCACAAACCGTAAACTACAAACCCTTGACACTCAACCCTAATCTAAGCCTGAACCTTGACATTAGTTTTCACTGTCGGTATTTGTTATATTATATCATTTTATTCAACCCCGTCTGTTCATCCTCAATTTCCTTGTTAGCCTTAAACCAAACCCTAAACCCTCGACCCTCGTGCCTAATCCCTTAACCCTAGGATTAGCTCCCAGGGCCCTCAGCCCCATTTGTTTATCCTTAAATAACCCCAAACCTTAAGCCTTAAGCCTTAAGCCTTAAACCTTTGCACCCTCCACCCTAATCCCAAACCCTTAACCCTGAATTGTGGAGACCCGGACCGCCATGCAGCACGCCGTCGCCCGGAGAAGGTGCCACCCGGGTTTGGGATGTTTGGGTTCGGGTCAACGGGGCCGGGTGAGGTGCTGGGCAGACCTGAATGGATTCGGAGTTCTGGGTAGTTCTCTATAATTAGGGGATCGGCGACGGGATTAGGGATCAGGAGTCTTCACCCTGGCATTTCACGGATCATGGGTGAAGGGGTTGAGGTGTTTTTCAAGGGGGTTCTGCGGGCATTTTTTTATTATAGGAAGGGTGAGTTGTATGATGATGCTAATCCTGAGCCCGAAAATAAAACCTGTGCGGGCTTCTTTCTGGCTTGGTAGGAGGGAAATCAGCAGCCCCAGAAGCACCCAAACACATACTCCCGAGTGGGATATCCCTATCTAATTGGCATAATGTCAGAGGGGATTCTGGGATGGCACCACCTCACGGTTCAGGTCCTAGTTTATGGGTCCTTCGAAAAAACATAAGACCCAAATACAAGCCACGACCCCTTTATTCAACCCTCACCTCTAAACGGCACTGGAAGATTCATGTCATGTGCAGCATTGGGCTTCAAGCCACGAAGCCTGGGGAAGGCCAAGGGGCAATTCGGAGTGCTTTGAAAAGCTGCATATAGGACCTAGGAAGCCGTAAATGACCACATCATCGGTTGATCGACTATGACTATGTGATTATGACTAGTGAGTGATCCGACTCAAAACCCCTGGGCCCTAGTTGCCCTTTTGATCGACTATGGTCAGTGATTAGTAGTGACTTAGTAGTGACTAAGTGAGTATTGGTCCGACTAGTTGCCCTCGGTCCGATTCAAATTCTTTTGCCATGGCCTCTTCTTCAAAGTTCGATGAGGATCCCCCGGAGGAGGAGGAGGAGTCCCAGCAGGAGGACAAAAAGAAGAAGAAGAAGAAGAAGAACAAGGACGAAAAAAATAAGAAGAAGAAGAAGTCCGACAAGAAAGACGATGACAAGAAGAAGGTTGGCAAGAAAACGGACCAGAAGAAGGACGGCCGCAAAGAGGGCGAGAAGAAGAAGGACCCTGGGCCCGAGAAGAAGGAGAAGGACGACAAGCAGAAGGAGGAGAAGAAGAAGGAGGAGAATCCATCGGCTTCTGGGCCTATATGATTTCATTTCTGCTTTGGGCTTCGTTCATGCCACATCAGGAAAAGGAAGGTCGATAAGTTAGTACTTACTTATACTTATTACAAAGAATGTGAGATGTATGCCATGTATGCCAATGTATGCATTATCGGCAGGTCCGATTGGGCAACAAGAAGGGCTCCAACTTCATGGCCCCGGTCTCTTTGTCTGGATTCATCTGCCTCTGTGGTTCTTGTCGGTTCCCTGAGTTGAGGTAAAAAAGGTATTCAAAGCACACCATGGCAAAAAGTTGCTAAGCCAAGCCAAGCACAATTCGAGGACCCGAATTCCAAGCGATCCCAGAAGCGGAGGGTGCAGCAGGAGCGTCGGGCTACCCCGGGCCCGAAGGCTTTGCCCGAGCCTGCAACCCCGAAGGGTCCGAAGGCTGGCTCGGCTGCTTCGTCGGGGTCGCGTGGGCCCGAGTTGAATCCAGAGGAAGCCGTTCCACGGACAGGGTGGAGTGTGGCAGCCTGGCTTGTGATTTTAGTTAGCTGTTTGTGTCATATTGCTTAGGACCGAAGAAGGGACTAGATGAGTAGATTCATCAGTAGTCGTGTATGCTATGATAGCAATTTTGTGTTGCTTCCTTGCAACTAACTCAGGGTCCGGCGGAAGAGGCCCGATTGCGAGACGAACTCGGCTGCACGCGGATCTTGTTTTCCCTCGCTCAGCAGCTCGCAGCTTGGGTTGTTTCAGAACACATACTCCATAGGCCAACCCTGAGCATAGTAAGATAGTCTAGTAAGTGAAGCATAGATAAAAGGCTTAACCATGCCATCTACGATTTGCTACACTAAGGCCTATGGGAACATCACACCGGCCTACTACCAGCAGCAGGTGGCTTCCTACTTCAACATGCCCGTGGAGCAGGCAGGGTGCTTGACGAAACAAATTCCGGTTCTCAGTAACCAGTGCTCAGTAATCAGTAATCAGTTATGATTAATGATTAATGAATGATTAATGATACAACACAAGTGTTTTCATTGTGACAGAGTTTGCTCCTTCTACTCCCTGAGGTGCTAATGCCCCCGACTCGTCCTCCTTTGCCGCCGCCGACTTCACCAGCGCCTGTGCGTCCGAATATGGTGGATCCGAATGTGGTGGGTCCGACTGCTCCAAAGGCTGCAGGCAGGGTGGAGCCCTTTACACCTAGGCCTGTGGGCCCGAAGGGTAAGGGTAAGGACCAGGGCAAGGACAAGGGCAAGGACAAGGGCAAGGACAAAGGCAAGGACAATGGCAAAGGCAAGGGCAGCACATGATTCCGGTCATCTTGGCCCGAGTTCGCCATTGGCCCGAGATCTTCCCGCGGCGATGCTAGCCAACTCGAGGAAAAAGGTTTCACCAGTGCTATCAGTCAACACTAGGTTAGACCAGCCCCAAACCCAACATGCCTGCAAATGCATTCGCACATACCATACCACTGCCATTGTCTCTACTTAACTTACATGGTGGACTCCACTGAGTGGCAACAACTTTTTGATTGTTGCCCCCTTCAATTGAACTACAGAAGATACGTACACTTACAGCATTGCCTCCTCCATAGCGATAAGGTGCAGCCAGCCTTTCCCTTTTGCAGGTGCTGCCCTCGCCATCGCCTGCCACAGGCCTGAGCAGGTTGATCGGACTTTACTTCCCTGGCTTTCTCCTCCTGCATCCTTTGGATTTCAGCTTGGTTTCGTGATGAGACATCGGATATCATGGACCATTCTGGTTCTGACCAATTGAAATAACAGTATAATAGTAGAACATTGAAATGGTCTTATCCGATGGAGAAATTTGCACAAGCCGACTGCCATAGTACGTTCCATTAGTAAACCCAAATCATTGAGACTCAGGTTGATGATCACAAGTGTCAAGTTTAGACCAGCTTCAGTGCCTAAGGCTGCATCCCTGTTTACTGATTTATCCTGTCGGGACTACCGTGTTTGGGCTCTGGATCCTTCCAACCATTAATTAATCATTAATCATTAATCATTAATGGAATTTTACAGTTTACATTATGCACAAGGAAATTTGGATGGCCGCTGGTGTGCTATCTGTTCGTGTTGGTATCAAAACATTAAGGCTCAGTAGCAGCTGCCCAAGTACAGAACAGTACAGCAAACACTGTATCTGTTTGCAGCTTGAAAATGCTCTGCACACGTCCGCCTGCAGGAGCGACCGCCTGCAGATGGCCGCAGACTCCTGAGATTCACATTCCAGCATCATGCACATCATGCTGTGCTGTGCCGGAGCCTTGTGACATGTTGTGTTCTGGAAATGGTGCAGTTTAAACTTGAATGATTCCTGAGCATTGGCTGCCTTCTTCTGTTGTGCATTGTGAGTCAGTGACCCTGGTTGGTTGAGCTTTGGCCTGCCTTGTGTTGTGCATTGATCGACTGTTGCGAGCTGCTTGGTTTTCAGAGGCAATGCTGTTGTGCTTTGTGCATGGTAGTAACGCACGAGGCTTGTGGGTACCCACGGGCAACTCTACTGTTCCGGTATCAGTAGGCAGTATCAGTAATGTCATATATCGGCCCGAATATAAGAAGCGATGGCTTTTGCGATGGAGTTTGTGGTAGTGGTGTTAACACAGCCCGAATATCATGAGCGGTGGCTTTAGCTTTAGAGTCTAGCTTAGTCTAGAGTCAAAGGCTTGATGTTGTGGTACTGGTATGCACACACAGTCCCAGAGACAAAAGCACACATGCATGCACACACGTACATGCATACACATACACACACACACACATATGCACAGACACACACACACATGTATAGGCACACACACACACACACAGACACAGACTCATCCTCTACGTGGCCATCATCAGGCGGCCTTGAACTTATCCGCCGAGCCACATTGTGGATATGTAATGTAATTTGACGGTAATGCAAACAGGTCCAAGTCGACTTCCATCTTGCGAGCGAGGCACATGTCCTGCTGTTGCCCTTGGTCAGCGGAAGTTTGCATGATTGCAGCACTTCTTGATTCTTGCACGGCCCGAAATCCAGCTTATGAGGACATGTCATGACATTGCAGGAGGCATGAACATCTCCAGACCATTTATCAGACTCCCAACCATATGCCTTGCCTGGATTGTCCGGTCGTGAGCGCCTCATTGTCTTAAGATGTCATCGACCTTGGCATGTAGCAGCAGCCAAGTAAGTAATCACTAGGTCCCTAGGTAGCCTTAGGGACATTTCATCCCCTCGTGGCATGTATCTGAAGTAATTTCTAGGTCGCAGTGGTGTAATGTTAAATATGTAATTTCTAGCTCGCCTTTGCGACACTTTAAATTGAAATATTTCGTCTCGTGGCATGTAGCAGCCAAGTAATCACCGGGTCGCCTTTGCGACATTTGAGATTTACCCTTATTGGGCTTCCTAGGACATTATCTACGAACATTTTCAAGGGCTTCAAAGGCCGGGTGGTGACAGAAGCCATAGCTGCCGCCTGCGGGAAGCCTTGAGCCATTTGTCTGGGCTGCATCTCGGCTTTCCGAGTTGATGATGGTATGCGGCTGGAAGTGAACAATTCTGATTTTGTTTCAAGAGCACTGGCTCCTGGCAAGGGTCGTTTTCGCAGCTTCACTGAGGTGCTTTCTGGGTCCGAAGCGGCGCGCATCAGTCAGGGTCCACGTGCCTGGGCATTCTCCTGGTCCTACAGGCATTTTGCTCTGAAATCTCTTATTGTCGGCAGCTTCATTGAGGTGCTTGCCTCCTCCTGGGCCCGAATTACTTCCTGGGCCCGAATTACTTCCTGGGCCCGAATTCCTCAGCGTGTCTTGGCTTGCACATTATATTCTGGTGTGGACTGCTGCTGTGAAACTTACATTTGTTTGTTTGATAAGGGTTCCTTGACACTGGCAGGATGGATTTCTCCCGGTACCCAGGGGAGTTCATCAGCCGCGGGCTGGCGGCAGGCCCGACATGTAAGTGTCGAGTCACAAAGGTGACACTGAATGCAAAGCCCTACTGTGAGGTCCGAATGCCGCTAGACGGCGGGGCTCCTTTGGAGCCATTGATTTTTCCGGGGCCGCCAGCCCGAATGTGGCGCCGACGCGGCGCAACCAGATGGCCGCGTGGCATTGCATTAATATGCACCAATGCACGTAGGTGTGTGTAATGTATGTGCACATGACATGGACATTAATGGAGTGTCGAGGTCCGATTAAGAGTGAAAACAATTCACTACTACGTGGCATGGGTCCTGAACGCCACCAATGGCGACATGATCAACTGGACCGTGCCTTGACTTAACTGTGTGTCCCACTTGCATTGTGGTCTTAATTGAAGTATACTCTGAGTCACTTGAGTCACGTGCTTTCTCACCTCAGGAATGCCTCGCTCTGCTGTGCCATGGCCATCCTCGGGCCCGAGACATGGTTGTAGAGGTAGCGGACCGAATGCTGCGCAAAGCGCAGAGGATGAGCAGAGGGGCCCGATGCGAGTTCTCGCCACCGGGCAGCACTTATGGGAGCAACTTTCCCTGATGGTTCCTAGACAAGTGTCTATAACACAATAATTAAGCATTCCCCCAAACTGCAAGCCAGGGCTTTCTGGTCCGAATGCTTCAAGAAGATCTTCGTCTTCCTTCGGGCCGAGCACCATAGAAGGCCGCCTCAACGCGGCGACCGCGGTGCAAGGTGGTTCGAGGACGGGTCAGTTGAAGTGAAACAGGAACAGCCACAACAGAAAGCACGATGCTTCAGGACCATTGCGAGGAGGTGGAGGCATCGGAGGTGTGGCAGGAGACACCGCACCTTGCATGGTGTTTGGACCAGCTCGAGATCACCGATGCCCACACGTGGTCCGATGCTTGATGAGATTGGGATTCGTTTGTTTGTATCTACAATGCAGACTTTGTTGGAAACCACAACAGAAAGTTCTTTACAATCTCCATCCCATCACCACCTCAGGACTTATACGGTCTATACGAGCACAGTGGAGTAGGGTCCGATTACGTCAACGAGCACATCAACAAGTTGTGCTCGGCCGTATGGACCAAGAGCAACTTGGTTACTGAAAGTGCCGGCCTAGCAGACTGTCCCAGCAAAGTGCCTTGCATGGATGGCCCGAGTGTGACCGCCGAAAATCTCAGGCTGGCATGGGTGGGACCGAATGTACGATCAGCATCTTCGAAAAACGGTGCACAACCTGGTTTCGTTTTACAACGAGAAGATGGCATTCGCCAGGCGGCTCGGCCAAATCCTAAACCCGCCTCTATGCCCCAAGCTCTGGACTCTAGACTTAGACTTAGACTCTAGACCTGAGGGATGAAGCCAGTGGCTACAAGCGCACCACGGTCGAGCCCGATTTCGACGATGACACAGAGGACGAGGACTGCCACTACATTATTAGATGGGTGCCGGGTAACTTCGGAGCATCAACCCAAATCGCAGGCTGGCCCGACTTCTGCTGCATCGCAGCCGTTTGGTCCGCCGCCTGGTCCGCCGCCAGGCCCTCCGCCTGATGTCCTGCCCCAGGACTGCTTCGATGGTCTACTCGGATGCACCACTGGGGTTGGGGATAATTTCAAACCCAGAACCAAATTCAGCTTGCAGGATCCCACCGCAGGTCCGAGTACTACTTCTCCACCTCAGGACTGCCACTATACTCGGTATACTCAAGACTAGCCTGGGGTTGGGGATAACTTCAAACCCTGAACCAAATTCAGCTTGCAGGATCCCACCGCGGGTCCGAGTAGTACGTCTGCACCTCAGGACTGCCACTATACTCGGTATACTCAAGACTACTTTATGTTGCAGATGACTGCGGACCCTCAACCAAGTTCAGCTTGCAGGATCCCTCGCAAACGCCTGCCTTTGTACTTCATACGTCGTACACTTCTATGGGTTGCAGATAACTGCGGACACTGAAGCAAAGCTCCAATTGCAGGATCCCGACGGACCATTGTATTGGAGCCCGGACCAGGACTGGCACGATACCTATACTCCCATACACATTGGGTTGTGGTTGGGTTGCAGACAAAAGCGGACGCCGCTATACCTCTGTTCGGATGCACGTAGGGTGCTGGATAACTTTGGGCCCTCAAACAATTTCACTGTGCAGGAGCCAGCGGGACCACGTGCAAAGGCCAACAAGGTCGGGCTTGTCTTGGCGGGCCTCTGCTCCTGAAATGTTCCACACATGATGCACAGGCACCACGATCTGCTCAAGCTCGGCCCGAGGGGCCCGATTCAGCATCCCCGGGTGCTGAAGATCGTCGCGATGGGCCCGATGCAGCGTCCTTGGTCTGAAGACAGAGACATAGGAGTTGGCAACAGGAGACTTTTTAATTGAAGACTTGATTGCTCCAAATTGCTTGGGTCCGACCGTCTCAGGCACCGGCTTTCCAGGAGGACGATCAAAAGGTGCATCCAGAGGCCATGGAAAGGGTCAGCTGTTTTGATATAATGGTTGCACATTTGGCCACTGCAATCCTCAAGTTCTAAAGGCTGGGGCTGGGGTTCCAGCCGCCGGGAGCTCCGGTGCCAAGTGGCTCGACGAGGCCACGGCAGGTTTTCGTCGTGACATGTCAAATTATCCCGAGACATCCAGGAACCCGAAGCGGCCGAGGGTCCCATCGCCGTTGCTCGGAGCAAGCAGACAGAATGCCAATTGACATGTGAGCAGCTTGATTTTGCAATGGAGTGAGTATGCAGCCTCAGGTCGACGGTGAGCAAGAAGCCGGTGATCCCGAAAGCGTTGCTTGGTCGCTCAAGCAGGCACAATCCACAGTGACACCACATTCAATTGAAACAGCCAGCCTAGGTACGGGCCGAATGCAAGGTTCCCACCGCCAGCATCGTCACCGAAGGCGTCACGTGGCCAGCAAGTCAATCTGATTATGAGTCAGCGTGCCTGTGACTTCCTGTTCACATGGGACTTCAGTCACCCTCCCATGGCATCATCACGACATTCGAGACATCAGTGACACTTTCCATGTCCAGCCAAGGACGGCGGAGCCGATGGGACCGAATGCGGCGAAGCCGAGTAGCAGCATTTGGTGTTGAGATCCCTGGCAGTAGGCCTTTTTTTCCTGCATGGACCGAGTGACTAACTAACTATAGGGCTTTTTAAATGACATGAGCTATCTTAGTGCCTTGATCCTAAAGCCTTAAGGTAGGCTTAAGGCTTAAGGCTTAAGGCTTAAGGCTTAAGGCTTCAGGCTTAAAAGCCTTAGGACTCCGGTTGGTCGGTTCATGCGGGACGCATAAGAGCAGTTCATTGGAATCCCAGCCCTTGATCAGCTGGCTGCAAAGTCATGACTTGGTGCAAGCTTGAAAAAGTTTGGACAGGTTGTAATTGCAGGCTGCCACAGACTGCATCTTGCCTCGACTTGCGTCTTATTCTTTGCAGTTCCCTGTTGCAGGGCCAAACTCCTTCACAGAAGCAGTGCCGAAGCCTTGGATTCGCAAAATGCAGGCTCATGTCATCGGTGTGACTAGTGAGATTTTGACTTTCGAGGCCACATCGATCAGATCAGCTTGAGTCCCAGGAGTTTGGTGTCTTCTTTGCAGGCATTCTCTTTTGGGTGCCTTGCCTGGCAGCATCCCGGTAGCCTATCTATCACCGACTACAGGTCGAATTCGATTCCAGTCCCACACTCATTGAATCGAATCCTAGCCCAGATCTGTCGCATGGGTGGGAATCCAAGTCCTTGCCACGTCAGGTCGCATTTTCGCACTACCCACCACACTGACGGCAAGGCTTCGGTGTAACTTAGTTCCAGTGTTGCAGAATGAAGAGGCTTTGCAGCAGGCTTCGACTCGGTCCAAAGTCAATGGTCCAAGGGTGAGAAGTCAGAGCATGGCGTCTTGCGTTCGGATTGCAGCTCGTGCACAACCACAGCAGCTGAGACAGAGAGAGACGAGCGACTCATTGGCACTGACTCATGGCTGTTTAAAAACACTCGGACCGAGTCAGGGCGGACTGTCAAAACCTCATCCGTAACAGGCCGTGACTGCATGGGCCACATGATCTGGTCGGATTGTCTTGGGCCCGGGCTTCTTTACTCTGCATTTGCTCTGTTGTCGATTGTTGGATGTCTTTGCATGCCTTGGTAGTATTGGCTCGAATCTGGATATACGACCGTAGAAGCAAAGCACACGAGTAATTCACACTCGCTTGCAAATGCCGGGCCGCCACATGTGCCCTTTTGGCAAGCCAATCTTTTTGCCTCGGAGGAACGGTCCGACTTCAGCAGACCCTGAGGACAAGGGCAAGGGCGACAAAGGAAAGGCTGTCGTTTTGCCACCTGAAGAGAACAGGCGAAGCAGACGAGTAACCGAGACTCGAAAGGTTCGGGGTCGAAAGATGTTGCGTCCTCGAGAGAACCATCCGACTTCAGCAGACCGCAAGAACAAGGTCAAGAGCGGCAAAGGAGAGGCTATCTTTTTGCCTTCTGAAGAGAACGGTCCGACTTCAGCAGACAGAAAGAACAAGCACAAGAGAGGCCAACACCAGAAGGGCAAGCCTTCATCGGGATCGACTCCCAGAGCAAAGCCATCGCCGTTTCGTGCAGATCCTCCGAATGATCTTCATCAACGCCACATGCCGTCAGAGTCAGAGGAGGAGACACATGAGTCATCGTCATCTTCGACACCGACTTCAGCAGCACCCAAGGCTAGGCCAAAGACTGCCCCCAGGCAGCTGCAGCACCGTCTTTATCGTCGGCCCGACTTCTCATCGCCGTCTGCGGGACCGACTTCAGCAGCCCCCCAGGCTAGGCCAAAGAAGGCCCCCAGGCAGCTGCAGCACCATCTCTGGCATCAGCCCGACTTCTCATCGTCATCTGCGGGATCGACTCAGGCGACTAAGGGCAAGGGCCGAATGAAGGGCAAGGCCAAGGCTAAGGCGGCCCCTGCAAACCTTGGTCATCTTTTGGAAGACCGGCCATCGCCAAAGCAGGTGCAACTTAACATGCAGTGACCATGACGCCTGGCATGTGGAAACAGTGCCGTCGTTGCACTTGCATGTGCAGGACCTCACATGTTGCTGCATAGGTATAGTCTTTCCTGCTTTCGGGGGGTGGACTGCATGGCTGAGGCAGGCGCTTTGGGCACAGCAGCCGCTGTGCGGCTCTCGGTCCGATTTCCCAACAGCAGCAAGCCGCTGACTGGCTGTCTCCCAGCGATCATGTAGCAGTTTCCGGCTGGTGGCGCCTGCGATCGCCAAGAGAAGTGTGATCCGGCATGTTGCTTCTGTGCATGCTTGGGACCATCTCCGGCCGGGACTCTGGTTGAGCATTGGCGTGTTTCTTCGGTTGTGCATTGCACCGTGGACCGACTAGCAGAGATTTTCTCTCCATTGCCCATGATTCATTGATTGATTGATAGATTGATGGATTGATTGATCGATTGATTCATGGTAAGACTCGTTCCAGGACTTGGCCCAATGCTTGTTTCATCCCTTAGCTCATGACATCATGTCCTCAGTGACAGTCAGAGTCTTGAGCCTTGAGAGTTGCCAGCGGCATTGCATTGTGAGTTGACGGCCGACCTTGGGCCGTCAAATATTGATTCTGAAAAGGCCGGGCCCGAATCTCCTGCCGTCGCTTGCCTCAGAACGTCATGTCCTCAGTGAGAGTCAGAGTCTTGAGCCTTGACAGCTTCCATGTGCATTGCATTCTGACTCGGCATGAGTTTGCCTGTGCATGTAGTTCTGCAGTGCTATTTGGCTCTCCTGGTGCTAAGACTGCTAAGATCCTAAGAGCATCAGCTCCTGCAGTTGACAGTTCCATGTCTGTGTATTCTGGGCCAATGCCAAAACCAATTCCAGGTGCTCTAGTCAGTAGTAGATCCTACTGTAGAAGTGTAGCAGCAGCAGTGTAGCCGCAGCATCACCACAACAAAAAAGAGGCCCGAGCAAGCATGGCCGATCCTTGCTGTAGTCAGTAGTAGATCCTGTAGAAGTGTAGCAGCAGCAGTGTAGCCGCAGCATCACCACAACAAAAAAGAGGCCCGAGCAAGCATGGCCGATCCTTGCTCTAGTCAGTAGTAGATCCTGTAGAAGTGTAGCAGCAGCAGTGTAGCCGCAGCATCTCCACAACAAAAAAGAGGCCCGAGCAAGCATGGCCGATCCTTGCTCTAGTCAGTAGAGATCCTGTAGAAGTGTAGCAGCAGCAGTGTAGCCGGGCCCGAGTAGCAAGCAGTGTAGCCGGGCCCGAGTAGCAACCATGGATCCCGAGACAAACTGGCCGCCACCGGTTGCACCAGTGCTGGGCGTCCACGTCCCATACCCACCCCCGGTTCCACCCCCCCCTCCTCCACCGAAGACCCCTCCTCCACACGACACTTTTTCGGGACCGACTCCAGCAGCGGGACCGACTTCGGGTTGCCTGGCCGGACAGGCCAGGCAACCCAAACCCCAAAGGCCGAAGCCAATGCCTGCTGCCCCACAGCAGCCGCTTTGGAAACCAGTTTTAGTTTCCAAAGCAGCACCCCTGCCGGCCCGACTGTCGCCGATCTCACTGGTGTCGCAGGAGGCCATGCAAAGCTTGCATCGCAATATGCATGTTTGTGCTTCCGTGGGTGCATGACAGCATGGCCATACACATCTCCGACTTGCAGGGTGAGGAGGAGAGCACAGAGGCCATGATGCACGTCTTTCTTTTCGTGGCTGCATGACAGCATTACCATACCCATGTCCGACTTCGAGGCTGCTTTAGGGTCCGAGGTGGAGAAGAAGAAGAAGAAGGCCATCATGGAGTCCGACACATGTGTCAGTTGTCCGTTGCATCATGACTGGATGCAGAAGCTTGCAGACAGGACCGATCGCGTCGGAAGCACAAGGCCAGCAGGTGTGAGTTGTGATTTCTCTGTATCTGAGGCTTCTGCTGCACACTAGTCACTAGTCAAGTCACTAGTCACTTCACTGCATTTCAGTACATTATATATGCTATACTCAGTAGTGGTATGCTTTATATCGATGCCGAGGCCTTGCCATCCGAAAACGATACAGCCATAGAGAGAGAGAGAGAGAGAGAGAGAGAGAGAGAGATATATATATGTATATATATATGTATATATATATATATATACATATATACATATATGTATACATATGAGCATATATCGGGAAGTGCAAAGGGTGACCCTAGACCAGGGTGGCCCTTGTTAGGAGTCATCATTCGTGTGATCCGTTTCGGTCATTTGGGATGTGGGGTGTAGTAGTAGTAGTAGTAGTAGTAGTAGTAGTAGTAGTAGTAGTAGTAGTAGTAGTAGTAGTAGTAGTAGTAGTAGTAGTAGTAGTAGTAGTAGTAGTACTACTACTACTACTAGTACTACTACTACTACTGCTACTGCTACTACTACTAGCAGTAGCAGTTCCTAGTTAGGAACATATAGAGACTTGTCGAGTGGAGGGGGGGTGTCCAGCAACAGGGTCAGTGGTCGTCCTCGGTCCTTGTCGATATTCTTCCAGACACCCAGACACGCACACACACACACACAGACACACACACACGCATGCACACATGTGGTCTTTCTCGCCGCCACCATGAACTGGCCTTGAACTCAGCGGGTCAGGTGCAGTGATGGATGTTGTTGACGTCATGTTCTTTAAAATGTCTGCATGTCAGAATGGATTTGGTTAGCACCCAGTTGGAGCTGAAGGTTATGATCCAGGCAGAAGCACAAGTCAGTTCCTGCTCTTTCGTTGCATAAGTTTGCATGAGTTGGGAGCACTGTTTGACTCATTGACGCATGGCCCGAGTTCAGCAGCGAGGGCACGTGGACACGTGCTTTCTTACCTTCTGTAGAGATGCAACCTATGGATCCTGCCAGCAGTCCTATGCTTCCCTCAACCATTAAGATATTTCAGCTCTGCAGCTTTGCATGTCTGAGCTATCACACCGGGAGTCCAGCAGTCAAGACACCAGGACATTCTGAGTTCTTAGTCTGAGCTTCTGTGGAGATGCGACATGGTTGATCCTGCCAGTAGTTCTAAGCTTCCCTGAAAATTATGCCATGCATGTCTGAGCTGTTACATGGAGACAGTGGCCCTTCCCGATATTATACTTAACAGCCTGAGAGGCGTGTGGAGTTTTTAACATCCAGCCATTGCCTTGTGTCCGTGCCTGGAGTGAGCTTCTGCTGGCTGAGACTCTTTGCTGCAATTCTGTGCAACAGAATTAGCAATCTGCCCTTGAAGCCCAAAGTAGCAGCTTGGCACAGCACATCCCATTGATCCTGAACATTCGACGAAGGCCGCATCTCAGAAGCCTCACGTGACACGGCACTTCGGCTGTATTCTTTCACAAAATCCGATGATAGCGGCTGTGGCTGGGAGCGACTGCACTTTCCAGGGGAGTGTGTTGCTTGCTGCAAGGCTACATCCTCATCGCCAACGTGCATGCCAGGAGGACGGTGACAAAGGCACTTAGCAGCTCGGCTATTCAGAGAGAACGATTGTGACTGGTGCCTGGAAGCGATTGCACTTTCCATGGGACCGTTACTTTGAGGAAGACCTGCCAACATCCACCGCAGTGCCTGCGTTGGGCCGATTATTTCAGCCGCTTCAGCTTCATATTGGAAGCAGTCTTTGGAACTTCCACTTGTTCGACTATTTATTTCTGTGATTCGGGTTCCTCGTGAGTCTTTGGCAGGCATGTCGGCAAGATTCCGCATCAGAGAGTATCCACAAGAATTTATCGATCGAGCTTTTGCAAGAGGCCGGCTAATGAATGTTAGTTAGTTGTTACAGTCGGGTATTCCAGAGTTCAGTGACTGCAGTAGCCGTACCCGATCCCAGCGTTAAAGCCTTGTCAGGTCGGAATCCTCCAACGGGTCCGATTCGTTTCGGCAGCCGGTACGATGACCTCTCCTGCAATGTGGAGAGCTCATGGGGCAACGACCAGGCCGAATCCTTTGCCCAGCCGGCAGTGATACTGCACGTATTGCGGTACATTTGTCATGCTGCGTGTGCCTGTGTGCTTGCTACAGAGGTGAGGATTCGGCTGTACGAGCAGGCACCGGGCATTGGCTGGACTCTGAATGCCTGCGGGGTCGATATGGTGGGTTGGGTCGAGATGCTTGATCGCCAATGGGAGACTTTCTGAGCTTGTATTCATTGTGTGGTCACAACCTCGGAAAGTTTTCCGTAGTTTGGGCCTGCTTCTTTAAGAACACAGGACACTGGCGCTTCTATGCCACTCCCACCCGATGGCCCGAGTATGTGCAGAGGAGATCGCCTTCAAGATGCTCCGCAAGCTGGCCCGAAAAGATTATAATCGGCCCAATTTTTCGCCACTCGGTCAGAACTGGGGAGATGTTTTCCATTATGAATGAAGTACAAGTATAAATATAGCTTAGCAGCTTAGCATCTAGAATCTAGAATATAGACTCTAGACTCTAGACTCTAGACTCCAGACACCATCACTTTTCCAGGAGCCCTAAACTAATTTCAGGCCCTTGTGGTCTTTGTTGACCAGAGCAGTGTTCTTGTACCTCCGGTCCGAACACCGGCGGCCACCTCCGCGAAGAAATGATTCAGGGGCCCGTTTTTTTGCACCGCACCAGCAGCTCGTCCCATGGTCTGAGTTGTGGCATGATGCCACGTGTCTGGCTTGGTGCTTGGAAAAGCTGCAGATCTCGCATGCGCAGGTGTGGTCCGATTCTGGGCAAAATTATAAGGATGGGGATGAAGGGGATTTCCTTTTTAGGTTGTTTTGGTGTCTTAAAGAGCATGGAGCGATTGTCAGGACTTGTACGGTCTCTTCCGGGAGAACCGTGTCGGGTCCGATTACGTGCTTGAGCACGTGAAGAAGATGAGCCAGGTGGTTCCCACCAAGCGATGCTTGGATTGCAATTGTCGTGTTGGTGTTGTCACAATGTCTAGAGTCTCGTGCAATGCTACACTCGTCTGAGGTTGCAGGTCCGAGTTTTACCAAGGGCTCACGTTGCGAAAGCAGCAGCAAAACTTGCTCAGCTTTTACAACGAGAAGTGGCTCTTCGCCAAGGAAGAATGGCAAGACCACGGCCCGAATCGCGAGCTCTACAGGGGGCAGGAGCCGCCAAGCTTTTCGGACGAC